>JAOUQV010000034.1:485192-496714 GCA_028565295.1 Aspidoras spilotus | reverse complement strand
TGCAATGTGCAATTAATGAAGATTGGCCACCAAGCTTGTCCAATTTAGCCATGAAACCTCCCACACTAAAATGACAGATGTTTCAGTTTCATTGTCTAACCCCTGTACACCTTGTGCACAGAAATATATTATTAACTGCAAAAGATATTATTTTTTTATATAGAAAATATTTATGTTATACCTTTTTTGCATGTTATTTACATCATATTGCATATACAGTATGCGCTTCCATGAAAATCTTCTGCAGGTTTATACTGTATTCTGTTTCTAATTGATAAACAGATCCATAAACCTGTTCTTTTAATTTAAGACAAAGTCACACATACACTTTTAATAGGAGAAATTGAAATTATTATGATTAATATATCTACGTCATCTAGTTTTAAGTTCATGTGTTTGAGTTTGTCTCCATAAACTTTATTAACATGGTCTTTTCTTGTCAGAAGATTAAACATACAAATGAAGACAAAATGCTTGATAGCTGAAATCAGTTGGAGCATATAAACTTTATCTACACCACAAAAGGCTGTGTAAATATGATAAACGAAAACATGAATGACTCAAATGCAAAATTTACGAGCTGCTGCTCTGCTTGCTTAATTCTCTAATATTAAGTTTCATATTTTTGTATGTTGTCCAGGGCATTAGAGCACAGGGTGAGTATGAACAGACTCCCGGCCTGATTTAATTCGATTGTGCTCTTGAACTGTCCACTGAGATGTCCTTTTCAAATGAAACGTATAAACTCGTTTTTTAATTTTTAATGTTTAATAATAAAATGGCTAATTTTACGCAGTAGTTCAAAGGCTTGACTTGATTAAAAAAAGTTTTCTGCAACGTGTCATTTGTTTTTTGGCCATAAAAGATGAAACCAATTTTTAAAAATGTGCTTTGAGCATAAAATATGAACACACAAGCAGAAAATATTTAACATATGACTTGATATCTTAGTTACAAACACATAAAGTCCTTTTATAGAAATCGGAGCATGTGAGAAGTAGCAGGTGGTTTTCATAATGACACTATTTTTAGAGACGGATTCGGTTTCTGTGCTGTATTTAATAAATCTCTCATTAACTGCACTCCTCTGTCTTTCTTTTGTAAGTTGCTAAATCTTTTCTTTCTGACTTTTCCACTGAACCCGGTGATGTGACTTAATAGACATGTCCTTTTTATGTATTTATTTATTAATTTGGTCATTCATTCATTGTCCATACCTGCTTAATCTGAATAAGGGTCCCATGGAAGCCTGTGCCCAGTCAGAAGCACCAGAATCCTAAACTGGGCGCCACTATATTGTATTGCACACACACTCACATAATCTCTCAAACACTAATGGTGAGTTTGAGACACCAATATGTCTAACAAATGTCATTGGACTATGGAAGGAAACAGGAGCACCTGGAGGAAACCCACAAGGACACAGAACAACAGGCAAAAACACAGGACGTTCTTGCTTGTTCTTTAGCTTCATTTAGCCTAAATATTTTTTATTCACTTGTTTCATTCTATTTTTAATACTCCAGAATCAATGAGGATATTATGATACAATATTGGATATAATTTTGGGCCATTAAATGGTATGGATATAAAATTCAGTTCGTACTTCACAATAAGAAATTAGAAGCAATTTAAATACGTCTTAATAATAGATTTATATCATTCCCATATTTTATTATGACGTGACAAACAACTATTCACGCTTTGCGAATGCGTGTAATTTAATGAAAGGGCAAAATAAGACACGCTTATAAAACGCGTGATAGGGAAACATAAGAATAAAATGAAGTACGCGTATCAATGCGTGCGTGATAAATTAGGAGACACTCTCCTCACGAGCAAACCAAGAAGGCAGAGTTGAGAATTCTTCCTTGAATTAGTAGGATTTCTCATTAAATAATGATATATCTTTTTCTTAACTTAGCTCCTCCAAAACAAGGTGTTCTTAATTGAGTGAGCGCTCTTCGCGGCGACTCACGTCCACCGCTCCTACGTGAGAGAATTCAGCACATATAGCAGCGTAGTAAAATTAGCTGCTTCTGTTCACAAACACACACTCAAAATGTTTTCTCTAACCGAATGAAATGCGTCGCTCCTTTTTACACACGCTCTAACTGCTACACCGTGTTACTGAGACAACCAATGAATGAGAGAGGAGGAGGAAAGAGTTTACCGCGACGTTGAATTAGGCACACTCCAGGTGCTTTAGTCCAGAATTGCTTATTTAGGCATGAATTCAGCCCCTTAACTAATTAATCTGGGTTCTGTAATAATAATGAGAAATATAGGGGATGAGCTACCGAATTCTATTGAAAAAATGAGAAAAAAAAACCTGACGAGTTTCGTCAGGATTAGAGAGAGAGCAGTGCACCTGATAAGTTTCCTAAGGAGAAAAGATAGGTAATACATCCGATGGGTTTCGTCAGATGTACTAGGAAGAAGTCCGGACGAATTTCATCAGGAATAGGGAGAAAAGGAGGGTAGTACACCCAACAAGTTACAAGGGAGAAGTCCAGACGAGTTTCGTCAGGAATAGGGAGAAAAGAATGGTAGTAAACCTGACGAGTTTCGTAAGATGTACAAGGAAGAAGTCCCGAAGATTAACAACTCAAAATCAGGAGAATTTCGGTTCTTTTAGAATGCCTACACAGCCACGTTTCAGCACACAAACAGCTCAGATGGTGTGACCCTGGACCAAGCAGAAATCACTGTTAAATAGAGCCTGGTCCATCTGTCTCTAATCATAGCATATATAATAATAGAAAGCGCTGTGATCGGCTATATGCCGTGACCCTCGTGTTTGGCGGAGTCAGGGGCACCCCTCACAGCTTCCCCCTCTATGGGCCGCTTCAGAAGTCAGCTCTACGATCTGGCTGGAACCCACTACAGAGCCTCCAGACCGTAGCCCTCATGGCCCACCAGATACTGAGTCCCCCCTCTCACCCTTCGGCAACAGCCTTTGTACTAAGTAGGCCAGAGATAGGTGGATGATGCAGGGCCCCGTGGGAGGAGATGTTTAGTGACCCATTGACTTGCTAACAGAGAGCGGCGTACCTTCCGCCAAACCTCTCGACAACGAACTTGAATGGTTAAGTGCCCAATGAAAAGTGGCGCAAAGTGCGCATTTGACCCACACCAATTAATTGGACCAGGAAGAGGGACTGAAGAACCTTAGATAGCGGAGTGCTCGAGCTAGATCCTGGTTCACCCTCTCCGTCTGACCATTAGACTTAGGATGGAACCCTGATGAACGGCTAGCATTGGCCCCAAGGAGCCGACAGAAAGCTCTTCAATTGCTACCGAATTGCGTCCCCCTATCTGACACTAAATCGGCCGGAATTCCATTCGTGCTCACCACATGGTGGAAAATTAGGTTGGCAGTCTCTTTGGCAGAGATGGGTTGTATTTAAGATGGGTGCTATGTGCACATTCTAAAACTGTGCAATAGCGCCAAGACAAACTGGTCAGTTAGGTCCCCCCCCCCGGATCGGGATTTTGGCATAAGGCCCGCCATACTAATGTCTCGACTGGCCACTGTACGGGCGCCAGGATTTTTGGCAGCGGTACTATAGGCTCTGGGGGAGCCTATAGAGATGGAGGTATCCACGGTTGGGAAAGGGCATCAGGTTTGCGATTTTTAGAACCTGGTTTATAAGAGAGAACAATCAGCGAGACTGGCGAGGGTTCAGCCGCTTTGCTTGTTGTATATAGTCCAAGATCTTATGGTCTGTCTAGAGTGAGAAGGAGTGTTTGACCGCCAAGAGCTCTCGATCCCCCACGTCATAATTTTTCTTTGCAAGGGTTAGGCGGTGCGAAAAATAGGCACAGAGGTGGAGCAGCTTGGGTTTTTCTTGCCATTGGGAGAGAACAGCTCCTCTGGATTGGGCAACTATAGGACAGGTGGGAATTTTAGCCACTCCTTGATTTGGACAAATGCTGTCTCTGCCTCGTCCGTGCATTTAAAAGGGACTGTGGTTTTGTGAGTAAGCATTGTGAGGGGTACAGCGATTGAACTAAAACCCCTCACAAAAATTAACAAACTGAAAAAATTAACAAACCCCAGGAAGCGTTGGACACTTTTAAGGGAAGTCGGATGAGGCCACTCTAAGACAGTTTTGCTTTTTGCCGCATCCATAGTCAATGTTTCCTTTGCCACTATAAGGACTAGGAAGGACACGTGGACAGTTGAAACTCTGACATTTCAAGCTTTACAGTTTATTGTCAATCAAGAGGTGTAGTACCTTGCGAATATGAATAACATGTTATTTTTTGGAGCAGCTATATATCAAAATGTCGTCCAGGTAGAGGAATACATATTTGGCCAGAGCTTCACAGAGGACCTTTTTATCAGCTGTTGAAATAATGCCGGCATATTAATGAGACCAAGGGGAATAACTCTATACTCTTAGTGGCCCATTGGGGTTATGAACGCCATATTCCACTCAACCCCTATATTTGATTTGAATTAATTTATAGGTTCTGCGCAGGTCTAATTTACTGAATAGTGCCTCGAATGCTGTGGACATGAGTGAAAGAGGGTGACTGTCTTTCATGGTTATGGCACTGCAATTCCAAAAGTCAATGCAAGGGTTCAGGGTTCCATCATTTTTCCCCAAAAAGAAGAAACCTGCCCCTGCTGGAGAGGTTGAGGAACGGATGAACCCTAAACCTAGTCAATCTTGGGGTTATGTGCAAACAACCATGGGTAACCCAGGAATAAATGCAGAAGGAGTGCCCTGGGTAACAAGACAGACATGTACTCGCAATAGACTCCAATATGGAGTACTAATGGCGAGTCTGAAAATATATGGGACTGTCACCCAGTAACCGCCCATCCAGAGACACTATCGGAATTGATGGAATTTGCAGTTCAGTGGGAATCCCCAGTCTCTGAACTAGACCAAAGTCTATGAAGGACCAGGCAGCCTCGGAATCAATGAAGGCCCTTAGATGATGTACTTTTCCCTGCCCCCCAGTCAGACTGACTGCATAGGTTTTAGTTGTTAGCCCACTAATGGCCCTGTGGGAACTGCTGCCATGTTGGTCTCTCTCAGTTCTGTTGCTCTAACCTACACTCTACATTACGCTGGTGGATACAAGCGTATAGACGAGAACAGGTCTTCAGTGAGATCCCTTGTGGCCAACTCATCTTTAATATTAGCGTCTGAGCTCATAAATATATTGGGGATAGGGTTTTCGTATTCTATCTGCTTTCTGCGGCAAGGGTTCTGAGTGCTATTGTGAACTTGGCTATGCTTTGGGAACCTTGGGTCAGGTTGAATAACCGAGTGGATGTATCTCTTCCACCTGGAGGATGGTAAAATGTTGACCACTTAGTAGACATGAACGCCTCAGCCATTTGGCAGACTGAGGCGTTCTGTTCCCACAGGGCTGTCGCCCAATTTAATGCCTTAGCAGTCAGGCACAAAATTATGAAAGCCACCTTGGAACGTTTGGTAGAGAACCGAGAGGGTGGTTGTTCAAAAATAGAGGACATTTGTAAGAGAAAAGGCCCTGACTTTATCCAGGTCCCCAGTGTAGTGTTCAGGGCTTAAGATGTGGCTATCCACTATTAGAGTGGGAAGGGGGGCAGGTAAGATGACAACAGGCTGTGGGGAAGGTGGGATCAAGGCTGCCATTAGATTGGCCAGTTGACCCCTTGAAGAAGCTTCCCCTGTTGCTCTATGACGGCCCTTTGGTCACGCAGCTCCGCTCCGCTGGGTCCAAGTTATTGGTCGCAATGTTCTGTTATGATACGAATGAGGCACCCAAGAGCGTCTCGCTGGATGAGGGAAGGTTTTAAATAAAAGTAAAAAATAAATAAAATTAAACTTCTTGTGAGTGCACTGATGGAATTGAACCCAGGTCTTTTGCAACGACACTGAGGAATAGCTGACTAGCCGAAGGAGCTATGAAATTGCGCAATGACCCTTAAAGAAAAGTTTAGACAAAGTCTTTTTATAAAATAAATGATAGGGAAAACTAAGAATAAATTTAGGTACACACAAGGAAGAAGTCAGGAATAGGGAGAAAAGGAGGGTAGTACACCTGACGAGTTTTGTCAGATGTACAGGGAAGAGGTCCCGACAAGTTTCGTCATGAATAGAAAGAAAAGGAGGGTAGTACACCCAACGAGTTTTGTCAGATGCACCAGAAAGAATCCCGACGAGTTCCGTCAGGATTGAGAGAAGAAGAGAGTGTCAGAAAGGGTCAGTGCACCCCTAACACAGAGTATTCAAGTATGCCATTTTAGATGGAGCCATTCTATTCAATTGCATGCTTTCTTTCGAAAAGAAGCACTGGAGTAATGTTTACAGGTCCCCTTTTTTATTATCAAGTGTATTTTCTTCCAAGATTTATTGTTCCTAATAATGTCTCTGTACGATTTTAATGAGAGATTAACCATGACAGGTAAGGTGAAACCATAGTTAGGTATAAACTAAAGTTCTAAAGAAAGACCACACGCAACATTATATTGGACTTGTTAGCTTAATTATTAATAACTTGAATTCATTGACCAAGCAGTGTGTAAAATAGTTTATTTTAACCAGTTTTGAGTACTTGGCACCTTCCTGAAACTCTGCTTGTGTCTGTTATGAAAGTAGATCGCCATGTTCTTCCCTGAACATATACATGCAAGTAATTTGAAAGAACATATAGTGCAATTAATTTAAAATAGTAAATCATTTTTCTTAAAAAAATACATTACGCAGTAATAATCAGTTACTTACTTTATGCTATCATACAGTTAATTACTTTTTTGGAATCTTTAGTTGTGTTTAGAAGTACAATGTATTTAAAATAATAGTTTTTAATAGCTATTTTTGTAAAATATTTCTAAGATACTTTGTAAAACCCATACATTCTACTATTATTCACTAAAATATAACACACTTTTGTTACTTTGTCTCCTGCTAGTTTGAGTATAAGGTTAGGAGGGTTGCATCACATTAAGCTAGAACAAAAATGAAAAATTTTGTGGCTTAAAAGGCTAAACAAATGTCAGCTCATTCAATAGACTTAACTCTGTCTTTCTTTCAGTGATTATTCTGTCTCTACTGACCGTTTCAAGACCAGTCCAAACATCACTCTGAGTATCTGACCTTCACAAAAACGCCCACTGGTCATCATTAAAAAATAATAAAACAAACTCTGAGCACTGCTTGGCCGCTGCTTACTCTGCCGTGGTCTGAAAGAAAGCTCTGTGGAGAGATATGAAACACTCTCTTGACCTCTTCCACGTCCAGTGACAAATGTTTTTATCTCAGCCAAGCAGAGAAGCCAGAGCCGAGTTCAGCGGAGAAACATCTCAAAACCCTGCACAACAACAATTTTTATCAGATCTCGGGTGAGCTGAGCCAGAGGAACGGATCTTTATTCTTAAGGAGCTCTGGTTTTGAAAAAACTTTTTGTATCCTGAGGTTCATTTTTACTCCAGGCCCAAAATCCATAAGAAATATGTTTAACTGAATTTTATATTAGTCTTGAATACTTCCTCAAGTATTCCCAAGTCAGAAACAAGCACTGTACGCTACACAAGGTAAGGTTAAATGATGCTAAAAAGTGTTGAACTAATTATTATATTTGCTAATTGTGTTTAATGGAACAGCTCAGATTTGTCTTATTTTCAAATGGCCACTGTAATTATGTCTGTTGCAAACACACATATTGTTTTTAGAAATATTCGTATTGTTTCTTGGTTTCTTTTTGTTATGATTGTTGAAAAACACATATTGTTCTTCGATTTATTTTTAATATGTGTGTTGCAAACACACATATTGTTCTTTGAAGTTTTTTTTATTATTAATTATTAATCAATTTTTTATCAATAATTTGCCAATCTAGAGCAGTGCACAAAGCTGTGTTATACACGTTATTGGCCTTTCTTGCATGTCTGTGACCAGAACCTATGCAACTGGGAGAAACTAGACTATGGCCTACCCACAAGCCATTCAAACGGAACCAGCTGGTGGGAAATGGTTTCACTCCAACCGGTAAGGGGGAAAGCTCCAACTCCCTCATTTAGGGGACTTTCAGCTATGATAAGCTGGTGCTCAACAAGCAAATAAAACTCCAAGCTTGTACCACTTACAAATTTATCTCAACCCATCCCTCTGCTGTTCCTTTAAGGCAGGCATTTAGCTGACAGCCTTATCTCACACCAAAAATTCCCTATAACTTTTCTCTTAGGATGTCATTGTTAGACCATCTCACTGCTCATTACCAGCGAACCCCATCTTCAACTAGTGCTGGGGATTTCCTAATTGGAGGCTTACAACACCAGGATAGACTATGTCACAAAATCAGTATACGCCTGGGTGCCTCATTTTAAGGGCCACTGTTTAGCTGCTGTGTCTTTGGCCAGTCCACGCCACCCTACTACCAAATAAAACATGTCTTGGTTTCCACCTGAATACTGTGACCCTAAGAAGGTATTTAATAAGGCTAAAACATTGCTCCTTCAATTGCGTGTTTGAGCTCCTTCCTGGTACCTCGTCCCCTAGAGGACATTTATTTTCACTGTCCACTCACGAACAAGAAGCAATTATATCAAAGAGGCCTTGGAGCTGGGATTCATATGCACTTTCTCTTCTTCTTTGGCAAGAAAGATGGAAGCCGTCACCCCTGCATTATCAGTGTCTCAATAACATCAACATGAAATATGTTATTTTGTATTATACTTCTAAGCAGTATTCCACTAACTTATTAGTGAAGCACTGAGGGAGGCTTTCTGCAAGTATACTTTGATGACAAACAACACAATTTTAAAAATTCACATTCTTGTTTTTAGGTTTTTTGCATTTTAGGTATGTTACAGATGAACCCGGCCAAGTACAAAAACTTAACTCGTTTGAGGTTTTGTTTACAAAAATATCTTGTAAAACCAGGAAAAATAAGGCTATGGACTCTATCCCACTAATTATCAAGGCCATAATTTTAGGTGATTTCAATATACACTTCAACAATGCAGAAGACCCTCTGAGAATTTGGTCCTCTGTGGAAAGGACCAACTCATAAGGGCGGTCACACACTTGATATAATATTAACATTAGGATTAAATGTAGACAATATAGTTATACTTCCACAGTCTGATCTTATTTCACACCATTATCTCATCTCATTTAAAATGACTATGTATCTGAATGATAATGTTTCATGCCAGTACAGGTTCAAACGCACATTTACAAGTACTGCAGATATTTTTGTTAATAAACTCCCAAATTTATCTACAGTGTTTGTATCACCCTCCAACCCCACTGAGCTTAATCATGCAACTGAGCACCTCCTTGCTTTTTATTTAATACCGTAGCAAAACTAACTAGGAAAAAGACCACTGCAGAAGCATTCCCACCATCAGGTTGTAGTGGCGATGACTTTATGGATTATTTTAGTAATAAAGTTGAAAATCTTCTTTAAAATATAAGACAAAAAATCAGTACTGTAAATCTTAATCCGAGTAATCCAAGTCAATCTGATGTCAATATATTTACTTTAGACCAGAGATTATCATACTTTAATCTACTCCAAGAGACAGAGTTAATTTCACTAGTTTCACCATCAAAATCTGCAACATCTATATTAGATCCCATACCGGAAATAATTCAGCCTCTCATGAAAATGATCAATTCCTCACTCAGTAATGGCCATGTCCCTAGTTCATTTAAATTAGCAGTTAAACATTTGATTAAAAAACCTAATCTTGACCCCTGCCAGCTGTGTCAAATTATAGACCAATATCTAACCTCCACTTCCTCTACAAGATTCTAGAAAAGGTTGTAGCGCAGCAGTTATGTTCATACCTGAATAAAAATAATATTTTTGAAAATTGTCAGTCGGAATTTAGGCCCCATCATAACACAGAGACAGCACTGGTTAAAGTTGTAATTTATTTGCTACTGGCCTCTGATCAGGGTTATGTTTCCATGCTTATTTTGCCTGACCTAAGTGCAGCTTTTGACACTATCGATCATGCCATTCTTCCTCATAGGCTAGAAAATGTTGTTGGAATTAAAGGAACAGCCCTGTTATGGTTTGGGTCTTATTTGACTGACTGTTATCAATTTGTAGATGTACATGACCACTGTTCTATGAGCAGAAGGGTAAAGTTTGCTGTCCCACAAGGTTTTGTCTTAGGCCCGTCACTATTTTCTATATACTGTATATGCTACCTCTGGGTAATATTATTAGCAAGCATGATATCAAATACCACTTCTGATGATACACAGTTATACATGTCAGCCAATCCTGACGACAGACACCAATTTACAATTTATGAGTTTAGGAATGTGTGAAAGACATTAAGATGTTAACCAATTTTCCTTCACTTAACTCTGATAAAACGAAGTACTAGTGTACACAGGCAGCTAGAAGTAAAGGTTTTGTTTTTTTATTAACTCTGGGTGGTTTTTCAATTACACCATGTACAGCTGTAAAATACCTGTGTAATTATTGACTCTAGCCTATCCTTTAAATCTCATGTATATAATACCACCAGGATAGCATTCTTTTACCTTAGAAAAATTGCTAAGTTTAGAAATATGCTGGCACTGAATGATGCAGAAAAACTTGTTCATGCATTTGTTATCTCTAGGTTGGATTACTGTAATGCACTGTTGTCTGGTTGTTCCAGTAGGTGCATAAATAAACTACAGTTAGTCCAGAATGCAGCGGCCAGAATCCTTACTAGAACCCAGAAATATGAGCACATCACCCCTGTCTTATCCACACTGCACTGGCTACCAGTCAAATTTTGTATTGATTATAAGATACTTTTACTTTCTTACAACGCAGTTAACAGTCTTGCGCTACAGTATCTTAGTGAACTTCTAATTTCTTATAATCCACCAAGCCCACTTTGATTTAAAGGTGCAGGCTGTTATACCTTGTATTATAAGGACTACAGCAGGGGGCAGATCATTTTCTTGTCGAGCTCCACATTTATGGAATAGTCTTCCAGTTAGTGTTCGGGACTCAGTCTTCAAGTCTAGGCTGAAACTTATTTATTTGGTCAAGCATATCCTTCATAGTTCCCTATTATTCAGGGCTTTATGTTCCAGGGCTCCCTCATGTCTGTGTCATCTTCTGGTTCTACCCAGTAGTTATGCTGCCATAGCACTAGTCTGCCGGACTTTCAGCTTGCTCCTAGCACAATCTGTTTTTGAATTGTCCAAAAGAAAGTTGAACGTGTCTAACTCTTATTATTCTCTTTCCCTTTCTCTCTTTTTTCCTTTTCTCTTTTCTATCCTCTCTCTCTCTTCTCCACTCTTTCAGATGCGCTACACCGAATACGGCGAAGGGAACCAGGAGATGTCGGCAACCCTGCGCCCGCTGGATTACCTTCGCCTGCCCATTCACCATTATTATGCTAAATGTTATATATTATTGTTAGTTATAGAATTAAGTATATGGTATGTACTGTATGTTTTGTGTATATGTGTGTATATATGTATATATTATTGTTATATTAATGTTATATATTATTGTTAGTTATAGAATTATGTATAAGATGTATGTTTTGTATG
>JAOUQV010000034.1:466518-477917 GCA_028565295.1 Aspidoras spilotus | reverse complement strand
ATAATAAGTGATTTAGAATTTAAAGACCTAATATTTAATAGTCCTATCTTCAGGTCAACGGTGCAGGCTGTATTATCACAACTGCCTAGTTTAATGTTTATTAAGTTATTAGAATGAACTCTTTGTATATTTCTATATTTCTTCAAATTTATATGGCCTAACAGGCCAGTTCAACCTTTAAAATTACTCCAATTATCTATAAGGCCTACATGATTTTCTGAGCAACACTTGGACATCCAGCAGATTAGTGCCCATAAGGCACTAAGGACAAGGTTACAGTAGGTGGGATAAGCAAAAGGCCACAACTATCTTTAGAACACCTGTAGAATAGATTGCTACTAATTTTTTTGTGTTATGAGGTGGAAAAGGTTGACACGCTGTGGCGACCCCTGATAAAAGGGAGAGGCCGAAAGAAGAAGAAGAAAATACACAGATAGTTTAGACCAGAGGCTTGGTGCGATTCTTTATCAAAAACAAATGGCAATTTGAGAGTTATTGGATATGTGTTTAACACTTTAACTGCAGCTGAGCGTAACTACCATCTGCATAATAGGAAGCTAGAGTTTCTTGCTCTGAAGCGGGCAGTGTGTGAAAAATTTAGAGACTACTTATTTTATTTTATGCACCTCCACTGACCTATGTTATGATCACAGCAAAGCTAATCACATATATGTAGATACGCTGTCGCGTCTCCCTTCAGACATTCAAGCATATGCTGAGTCCCGTACTAAAGAGTTGTACTAAAGATATAGTCCACGCTGTATGGGATGGAAGTAAAGTAGCCATACAGAAAGAGCCTGGGTGGCGGCTCTCAACATCTCCTCCCAAGCAGACCTGTCTCCTTCTTTCGATCACTTAAATGTGATAAGCCATGATGAACTTGTGGAAGCACAGTGTGCAGATGAAGCCATCAGTGAAATTATCAAGTTAAAACTGATAATTTATGAAAAGCCGCGATCGGAGCCACCAGAAGACTTTTCCATCAATGGGGAAAAAGAGTCTTGGAGAATGGCCTCGTGCAAAGTTACACTATGACCAAGGCAGTGAATTTGAAAATGAGCTTTTTCGTACACTCCAACAGCTGTGATGTATTCATTATTTGATAACATCGCTGTACCATCCCCAAGGAAAACCTTCCCATTGATTTGCTGTTTAGATTGGGTGAGGACACAGAGCCTGACTCACCAAAGGGATATGCAAAGAAGTGGGCAAAGCAGATGTCTAAAGCCTATTGAATTGCTAGCGAGAATAGCACACAGGCCAGTGCAAAGGGTAAAGAGCTCTATGATAAGAAATCGAGAGATGTGGTACTACAACTTGTAGATAGGGTCTTAATTAGAAACCGTAGTAAGCGGGGTGGTCTAGGAAAACTCAGGTCGTATTGGGAAAAGGCTATCTATGTTTTTAAAGAACAGTTTGTGGATAATCCAGTATAAGTAGTGTACTCTGAGTCTGGGGACAAGATGAAGGCAAGAACACTGCATAGCAATCTGCTGTTATTAGTTAATGACCTTCCAGTTGAAGTTCCGCCATGTCACACCATTCCTGACAGCAGAGAACAGAAAAGAAAAGCAAGAAACAACATACTAATATCCCAAATTGTACAGAGCCACAGGAAGAATCGGATTCAGACCCAGACTGTAATACCACCACAGCGACCTGCCATCACTCCCAAACATCCAGTGCCAGTACCTGCACCAGCAAAGTTGACAAAAAAAAAGAAAAAGACAGAAGTACCATAGATTACTTACTTAATCCAAAACTTATATCTGAAAGAGAGTTAGAGACAGAGGAACCTGAACAGGTTGGAAATATCTGACTTAATGATACCTGAGGATATGATAAAGCTCCAGCGCCCATCCAGGAAGAACAATCTCTGGTCAATATAGCTCCAGACAATCAGACAGAAGATAAAGTCGGGCTCGACAACCAAGACAGACCTTTATATATGGAAATCTCGGTCAGCCCACACTGACAACACCAGTGTGTTAATATGGCAAACACAAACTTAAACTCACCTGCTTATACCATGCCCCATACTACCAACCCCTACACAAGTTTATCCCATATACAACACGACCAATTCCACTTAACCCTTATTTCACTTTTTACCCCCATATACGTTTGTTTCTGTTGAGTTTGAAACATGAGGGAAATACCTGGTTTATTAATGGCCCGATTTATTAATTTATTAATGGAGTGTGTAATGTTAATATGCACTGGTTAGCTCACTAAATTTTAAATGTTGTATTGACAGTAAGTTGTACTGTATTGACAGGATACAGAAATACTGTGAATGGAAGTCTTTAAGACCCAAAACAGTTAGCTGCATAATATTACCATTGTCTGTTCATTTCATTTATATAAATATAGTAAAATACAAATATGAAGTCGTTAAAAATGCATGTGGAAAATTAATCGTTACTTGTGTCTTAATAATAATGTATTTGTTGAATATGTAAATAAAATGCTGCATTGAGCTTGTGAACTGACACACTGTCTCACACATTTTTTAGAAGGAAGTTGATTCATTATAATAATTCATATTAATCAGGTATGGACACTTTACAGCCTACAGAACATTAAAATAATATTTGCTATAATGTCTTATGTGCTTAGGTTTGCATAACCCGTGATCTCCAGATTCATCAGAACAGATTCAACAGAAAATATTCTCTGATATATTTTTTAGATTTTGCTATTAATAATCAGATATAATTGTTCTGAAAATGATGGCGAGTCATTACTGGCTTAGATGCTGTAATTGTTTACCTTGCGGCACCCGTCTGAGAAAAAAATACTTTGTTTATAGTATAACCTTATTTAGATTTAAGCAGCAGTTTTATATTTGCTCGCCAAAAGCGCAAACATTATATTTTTTCACTGACATGTTATAAACCATCGCTTTGCAATGGTTGTCTGTGCAGGTGTGCATAGTGGGATAATATGACTCACCTTTCCAATCTCATATCAGCTGTAAGAGCAATTAAGTGAAGATCTCTTCATCTTTTTTTGTCAGCAGTTTGTGCATAACACTGAAGGTATATCTCTTGGCTTAGCTAGAGAACGAACACGGGGATAACATGCTAACTCCAAACAGAATCTTCTCCGACTCACCCGGAATCTTCCTGCTGTGAGGTCACTGCATTATTCACTGTGCCACCAGGCTGCCCTACTGATGTTGAGTCTCACCAAATTACTATGTATTTTAAGTGAATTAAGACCCCTAACATTACTGTCCCATATTGACACAGTTAGTGTTGATAATGATGAGCCAGTTTTTTCTAATAGCATACTATATAAATAGTCAGCAGCAGAACCTAATAAAGTCAAGTCTCCTGCTAAGCCACGTCAGCAATGGTTTTGGATGAAATTATATTAGCATCAGACACAATACACATGATTGGTGTAAAGCGGAACAATTTTCATGATTTCATTACTTTCCAAAGCGAGCAATGGAACAGGATGTTAGTGCAGCTAACCTTCATGACCCATACCAATTCATATTTCCTGTTGTGGAGCGTCAGTGTCTCTGCAGCATCTGTTTAGCACTGGCTTTCTGTGTTCCTTAAACAAAACACAAATATATGCTACTATTGTGTGTGTTTGTAAAAAGAGACTGAGAAAGAGAGAAAGACAGTGATCGGGGTTATTTAAGCAGCTGCACATGGACAACCCTGGGTCTCCAGAGTCAAACACAGAGTTTCTGAATCATTAAGATTAAGAGGAATCTGGTACACCCGTTCTGAACTTGGCTCAGCATGTGGGTGATTGTTCAGCTGGTGTTCATGTAGAAGTTGGACAATCAGGCATGGGCTTATGAGTTCAAGAATTTTAGATCCCTGACTACTGCAGCTGTTATTGTTTTGTGTAGGACACCTTTCCTTATAGATAACGAAGAATTCATTAAAGGTTCTGTGTTACATAATAGGACTGATTTAGTGTTACTATTATATTATTTAGTAATAAATATCTTCAATTTTAGCATAATGCTCTTTCACAAACATGTTAGTATGTGTAAGTGGAAGCACTTATATTCTATTATATATTAGTGTATACAGTTATATACATTATTTCTGTGTTTACCTTTTTCAGTTAATTGAAAGTTAATTTATATAGCTTTAAAAATATTTCATTCTTAGCCTGTATTCTAATTATTTGTAATTTATATACATTATGTTTTATTTTTCTCTATTCAGGGTACTCAGGTGAACTGGATAACTGAGTGACTCTATCCAGAGTCCTTAAAATAAGCATAATTTACCACCACTAGTTGCTAATGCTTCTGATTGTTTCCAGCAGCTCTACCTACCTACAAAGCTATACAGGCTGCTACACATGCTAATACGCTAGTTGATAAGTAAATATATTTGAAAAGGATGATACAAACCACATTTCATCCTAAGTACACTTTAGTTAAAGAAATAACATTAAAAACATGCTAAATTGTTGACAGGATACAAAAATACCCTGTCAGTTATCATAGTGATAATTTGTTTCATTCAGGCAACTTTGCAATTCTGAAATACTTATTAAGAGCATGTAAATCAGCAGTTCAATGAAGGGCCACACAGGAAGGAACAATCTTATTAACTAAATAAAAATAAGTCAGTATTTAAACAATTAACATAATTCCTGTATATGTATATACTCTAAATCCACACTACCACATTGTTAAAGTACCTTTAAAAACAAAGACTTTAGTACAGAGTATCTGTTGAAAGGATGAGCAACAAAACAAAACCCCCGATTTGTAATCACTGTATTAATAAAAACCAGTCGCTGGAGCATTGCTTTATTATCTGATGTCTCTGAGTGATCCATGATAAGCTCTGATCTCTTCCAGACAGCGATATTGCTTACATTAGCTATGCCCTTGTAATCCCCATTACCAGGGAGGAATTCACAAGATGGCTGCCAAGTGCAACTCAAAACACATGGGTACAACAGGAAGAGCTCATAAATAAGAGAAAAGAAAAAAAAAATCCAATATTTTGTCTTTGTCTTGTTCCAAGCAACTACATTTGCAGAAGCATAGGTTTGTGGGCATTAATTCAGCCTGTTCAGTGGTTTTTATTTGAATAAAGCATGAGGCTTGAATTGGCCTGCAGTTTACTTTAAAAGGAATAAACTGCTTACTGAAATCTGATTAAAGATGCTTTTAACAAGATTGGTTAACAGAAAAATGAATTATTCTCTTACTTTAAAGACAGATGTTGACTCTCACTAGTGAATAAATTCCTTTATGAGGAAACATCAGGAAAAGATGCCAACTAAATGTAAGAAGTTAAGGGTTCAAAAAACATGGAATTACAACCAACAAATGAAAACGTTTATCTTCATTGCAGTCATAGCTTGCAACCAATTGTTCTTTGAGCGCATCTATTTTTGACAGATCCACAGCCAGCGACCAGAATTATACTTCTAACTGAGCCACATCTTTTGATTAGCATGTTTGATGCATCTAACTCTTTTAGATGGTTTCTTTAATAGCCAGCCAAACCCAGATCCCACCAGAGAGCATCATGTTAGAAGATGATAATAATGTAAATGTAAGTTTCATTCATTCATTCTTTCATTTGTTCATTCTTTCAATAAATTGTAACATTCTGCAATGATGCAGTGCTTCTGTAGGAGGTCGTGTCTTTACTATGTACTCCCAATGTGTATCTCCATGTGTGGATCATAATTGCACGTACCTATGTCTCCCAGACGTCTCAGCAGTGCAAGATACTCATGGCACATGCCTGGAATACGCAAGGGGGTTATTAACTAGATTTAACATATAAAGACTTAGCTGCTGGTGATTACAGAACTAATTATGTGCTAAACATAAGTCGAGTTTTGTCTTAATTCTTCAATGAGTATTAATGGGGATGATTCCTATGGTGACGGTTTATAACTCAAACTCAAAATAAGCTTTATTGGCATGACAAATAACGACATACATATTGTCAGTGCTTGGTTACAAGAAAGAAAGAAAAACAAATACAAATTATAATAAAAAGCAAACAAAATATAAACAATATTTACATATGTTTCAATTTCTATGTTCACTATGTTATTGTTGTGATTATGCTTCAGCGTAGTTTCACTTTGTGTGAACATATGTATTTACATTAAATAAAACCTCAGGGTTTGCTTCCATAAAACCCCTGTGTCTGTGATCTCTCAAGGGAATCATGCCAATCTTAAGATTACAAAAGGGGATTATGGATCGGAAACAATTTAGTGTTTAGAGCACCAATAATAGGCACCACCACAGATAACTCAAATTTCACTTTCCATTATTTCCAGCAGCCAGACCAGATGGCTTTGTCCAGCAAGTTACCTCGGACCGCACTATTGGTAGGTATTGATGTTAGTTGAAATCACGTGCATCTTGTCATTTGTTTCATCCTTACTTATAAGTACCTCTCATTTTAAAATACTATTTCAAACCATATCATTCTGTGTGGAGTTTGCTAACAGTTTGTTTCCCTGGTTTTCTTCGGGTGCTCTGGTTTCCCCTTGCATTCCGAAGAATGTGTGTGTGACCTAACATAGAATGATGCCCGTCTAGGGCTAATCCTGCTCTTAGAATTTCTGTGCACAAATTATATACATGCTAATGTTTTTTTGTAATTAATTTTTTGTTAACTAAGCAATGTTTGGAAATCTAAGATGTGATGAACTAAGGAAATGATTAACTAAAAACTATTAAAAAAATGTATACTAAATAGAGTGCCAAAGCTTTTTGTACATTAATATACAGATGCAGTTACTAAATTATAAATCAGAATATTAGAATATGGCTCTCTGGAATAACCATCTTTTTTGGCAATTTATTTTTAAAAGTTTATCAAGGTATACTATCAACCAGCTGAAGCCCAGTTGAAGTTGGGTGATGCGACAGGCAATGACCCTAAACATCAAACTAAATCTGTTACAGAAAGTTTTTTGCATTTTGGAGTGGCCCAGTCAGTGTCCAGACCTGAATAAAATAGAGATTCTGTAGAATGACCTCAAGAGAGCTGTTTACACCAGACATCATGAGGATATGACTGAGATGAAGCAATTCAGTCAGAATGGTCCAAGATTCCTCCTGAAAGTTGTGCTGGTCTGATAAGCAGTTGTCGAAAACTCTTGTTGGAGGTTATTGCTGCCAAAGTTTGTTCAAATAGTTATTAAATAGAAGGGTTTCTTACTTTTTTAATGATGAATGTTTAATGATAGATGTGCTAATAATGCCAGGGCTTAATGGATAGCGTAAAGGGCTGGGGACCAAGAGATCGCTGGTTCAAACCCCACTCTTGGCAAGTCATGGTACCCAACTCTCAAATGCTCCCCGTGCGCCTTAATGGGGCAGCACTATGGATGGGTTAAAAAGCAGAGAACAATTTCCCTATGGAGATCAATAAAGTATCAATTATTATTATTATAAAAAATGTATTTTTTTTGTGTGAGATTAGGTTAAGCACTTTGTGTTTGTCTATACTTGGGACATACTTTAGATGTAGATTAGATATTTTTTATGACCAATTAATGCATGAGACCAGGTAATTCCAAAGGGTTCACATACGTTTACTTATGGTTACAAACATACCTGATTAAAAGCAAACAGAGCAAAACCTGGTGGTAAACACACTAAGATCTTTTACTGCTTCACATAAGTGACTAAAATTCATAGTTAACCATCCGGAGTAATACAAAATCAGAACTTTCTAGAACAAGTTATTTTGTTTTATCATAGTTAAGAAGAAGATTATTTAACATCCACTGTATAATGTCCTTTACACATTCCTTCTCCCTTTTATCAGGGCTCGCCACAGCGAGTCAATCTTTTCCACCTCACTCTGTCCTCGGCATCTTCCACTTTCACACCAACTACCTGCATGTCTAGATTGACCACATCTATATATCTCAGCTTTGGTCTTCCTCTTCATCTTCTGCCTGGCAACTTCATTTCTAACATCCTTCTACCAATATATCCACTGTCCATTCTCTGCACATGTCCAAACCATCTCAATCGGCCCAACCTATGCTGTCCCTCTGATGTTCTCATTCCTAGTCCTGTCTATCATGGTCACTGCTAATGAGAACCTCAACATCTTAAGCTCTGCCACCTCCAGCTTTGCGTCCTTTTATTAGTCATAGCCACTGTCTCCAAACAATACAACAAGGCTGTTCCCACTACTCTCCTATAAACCTTGATTTTTTTATTCCCCTACTTTCCAGAGCATACCTCAACCTCTTCAAGTTCCCTAGCTGTTCCCTTCTCTCCTTACAGATAACAATGTCATCTGCAAACATCATAGTCCATGGTGATTCCTGTCTGACCTCATCTGTTAGTCTGTCCATCACCAGAGCAAACAAGAATGGGCTCGATCGTTGATGCAGTCCCACCTTTACCTTAAAGCTATCTGTCACTCCTACCACACATCTCACTACTCTCATGCTGTTCTCATACATGTCCTGCACTAGTATGGCATGAAACCATACTGCTGCTTACAGTCACTGATTGTCTAAGCCTAACTTCAACAACTCTATTTCAATGTCAAAACTGATAAAGACTGATACTACGTCTTTTAATAAACGAACAGAGTCAGCATTTACAAGAGGAAAGCAGTGGGCATAAAACAGAACCTTGTGGGTCATTAAACATTATTTTACACAGCTTAGAGACATCACCTTGTAAGAGAACTATGGGGCATAGGTGAGAGTCATATTTTATAATAATGTAATGGGGCGGCACGCTGCACAGTTATATTATATATACATATTATATACATTTGCAGTATTTAGCAGACACCCTTGTCCAGAGCAACTTACAAAAGTGCTTTAAGATAATATCAGTCAACACAATATTTCTGACTAGACAGAAAACCAAAAACAAGAAACTGTTGTCCTCAAGAAACTGTTGTAGAATTGTGCAGGATTTTTTCCCACACAAGAAGAACTACAGGAGTAGTGTCTCATACTGAGAAAATAGAAGGAAAATAACATGTTGATTAATGCAACAAAAAAAAACAAAAAGTAATGACCAACACTGAAGACATACTGTAGATCATGGTGGACGGCAAAAGTTTGGAGCAAGTGGAACTCTTTTCACGGGAAGTAGAGTAACAAATGCTGAAAGATTAAGTAAAGCGAATTCAAGAATGGCAATGGGCATGGTGGTGATGATCAAAATATCATTAATGCGCTTATGTTTATAAATATCATTCCTTTTATTTCATTTTAGTTTGTGTTTGGAGTGTATGGTGTTACAAGAAAAAAATAAAGAGAAAAGTTGTATTCTAATTATGATTTATGATTGTTCTGCACCACAATTAAAAACCAGAAGGGCAGCTACATATCCTTTAAGATGTTCTTGGATATCTGTTTCTCAAATGTCCTATGCCACCAAAGCTATTCAAATACCCATATAGCAGAGTAGGTACATCGGATGTGTGGAAACATTTTAAAGTAGGTCAGAAAAACCAAAGAATAGCTTCATTCTTGATGTTAAAAATGTGTTTATTTCAATCCACTTTCAATCTGTTACATGACGACAAGGCCGTCACGAACAAAAAACATTAACCATGGACTGAAGTGCAGGGAGAGTTTATTTTACAAAAAAGAGACACATTCTACACACATTTTACAATTAACACGCGCCCGAATCCCATCTCCAATCCCATTAAATAGGCATGCCAATAAGATCGGATTCAGGTGCGTGCCCGTGCCTCTGGAGAGGTCACGCCCCCTGAAGGCACACGGCGCACGCAACTCTGCCAGCCAGGATTATGGATTATCCACAGGGGAGTGATATTACCAGTATAGCGCGGCTCATCGGGGCTATATAGCTCAGGAGCATAGGAGGTCAGGCCACCCTCCTCAGGACTGAAGTTCCTGTAGGCTAGCTATGAGCCATACAGGTCTATCAGGGGGTGTAGACTGGGCTCCGGGGTCGCTGATGGGTCACATATTCTATACACATTCTACAATGACTGCGCCATAAACGGACAGAGCAGGAGAACGGGTGACTCTCCCGAGTATGTACTCCTCGTCGTCTGATCAGGGCACCTATACTGGTGATATCACTCTCCCGGATGATCCATGCGCCTCGCTGGCAGAGTTGCCAGGTCACTATCAGGAGAAAGAACATCAACCAGCAGTTTATCCTGGCATGTCCCCACTGCACTCCTAAACATCGGAGGAGGACCATCAAATGTCGCCCCTCGACGAGTAATTCACAGAGAAGTCATCTGCACACGATTCCTTGGCACAGGAGTGCCTGGGGACTATGAGCCCCTCAGGATCGGTTTCTTGTCCGGTAAGTCACTATGTCGCCCCGGGAGTTGCAACCTTAAGGGAGAGGCACTGTTACGGCGCTCTCGTTATTTTACCTTAGCGTCGTTATGGGGAGTAAAATCACTCCCCCCCGGTTGCATGGGGCTGGTGTCTTACTGTGTGTTTATATGCATGCGCCGCGTGTCTTTGGGGGGCATGCCCGCTCCAGAGCCACTCCTGATTTCTATTTTTTGTCCTTATTGGCATGCATATTTAATGGGATTGGAGATGGGATTTGGGTGCGCATTCATTGTAGAATGTGCATAGAATGTGTGTGCGTTTTAGTTTGTTGCTGCAGTGTCCTTTTTTTTTCAATTCATTATTTTTCTGTTTTGTGTCTTCATAGCTGCTTCATATTTAAAAAGATTGGAACCAGCAGCCACCTCTCCCAATTCCTCACCTGCCAACATCCTCACCTTCCCCTGCATAGACTAAATAAAATTTCCATGCACTTCTGTACACATTTAATGTTTTCGTTCTAGTTTGTGGTTGTCACCTTGATTAGTGAATAACTTTGGCCATTTAAATGTTATATTAGAATTTTAGAGAAATGTATGTCATTTTATAATTACACCTGCATGGATCAGTAGGTTGGGCAAGCTGCTGGAATAACTATAACCATTAGTAACTGGTGATTGAATTGTCAGACTAAGTGCTGATAAGATTGATATGCTCACTCAGACTGCCTGACCCTATACCACAGAGCACATCTTTTTAGCCTAACACTGCAAAGCCATGAGGGCAAATAACATGATATTTAACCAGAGTAAAATTCATTATTCGAGGCTTGTCTTGTCAATTTAATTTACTGATTAACTGAAGGATGACTCTAATAAAGCAGTGGTACGTTTATTAGGATTTGTATAATGTCTTCTTGCTGTTCGTTTTTAAAAAACAATCAGAAAATCTGCCGCCCATGCAAATTTCACTGCAGAAATCTACCTCAGAACATAAAGATAGACCAAACATAAACAGGTGAGTAACATCAGCAATGCTGCCTTAGTAGCAACACTCAAGTCTCAAGTAGTTTTATTGTCATTTCAGCCATATACAGTGTTACAGTACACAGTGAAACGAAACAACGT
>JAOUQV010000034.1:361066-372430 GCA_028565295.1 Aspidoras spilotus | reverse complement strand
CTACACCATACTAATAAATTATTGTGGTCTAAAACCAGGTGTTTCAGTTTCATTGTCTAACCCCTGTATGTATGTATGTGTGTGTATATACTCTACTGACATTTTCTATTTTTTCAAAATATGCAGGTAAATACAGTAGATTGAAAATTATTTTTTATTTTATTTATACTCACAATTAAAATAGGTCTGCATGTAATAAAAAAGTAACACATTTAACATATTAAAGAGACTATACAATAAAGTAAGTCACTGGTCTTTGGCATGAAAAAGTACTATGTGAATGAAATGACACGTCATAGTCCAAACACGACGAGGCCTTTTCCTTATATTGATGTGAGGTCAGTGAAAACAATATTTTGTTTTGTCATACTGGCATATTAGAAACACATTAGTAATTACAAAATAATAACACGATAACAGCTTGAAAAATGCCATCACTAATGATTTATTACCGTCCATCTTCTTATTGCATTTATTTATTATCCAGTCATGTGACATGACTGACCTGCATTAGGGTCATTTAGGAATGTGTAATTTTTCTGATCCTTGCTTATAATATCTATGCATAATTACACTCTTCAAATAAAGATGACACACTAATATTATATTGGACCGTCTTTAGCTTTGATTACGGCATGCATTCCTTGTGGCATTGTTTCGATAATTCTCTGAAATGTCATAAGATTTATTTCTGTCTAGTGTTAAATGAATTTTTCACCAAGACCTTGCCTTGATAATGGCAGAGTCTGACTGCTTCGCAAAGCCTTCTCCAGCACATCCCTAAGATTCTCATTGTACAGTTGGCAATAGGCATGATATGTGCATCACTTCACCTGTCTCTCTTCTTACCCTGATGTGCCCATCACTCTGGAACAGGGTGAATCTGGGCTCATCAGACCACATGAACTTCTTCCATTGCTTCAGAGTCCACCCCTTATGCCTTCTTGCAAATTGAACCTTTTTTTCCGGTTAGCCATACTGCTTAGTAGTTTTGTAAGGCTACTAAAGTTCAGTCCCAATTCCTTGAGTTTCTCTTACTGTCACTATTAAACATAGCCTTGCGTTATTATGTTTTTCTTCGATTTGATTTCACCAAACGTTCAAGTGATCACTGACCATGTTCATTCAGGATTTTTTGTTGTAGCCACATTTCCTCCTTGAAGATGATGCATTGGACAATTCTTAACCCAATTTTAGCAGTTTCTAGAATCTTGGATGTTTTCTCTGCTCGATGCATGCCAATGATTTGACACTTCTCAAAAAGACTAATTACTTTGTTAACAACTATGGGATGTGTCTTTCAACATGATTGTTTAAGACATAAAAAGCAACTCATTGCACCAGTTGAGGTTAAATAACTTGTTGCCAGCTGAAAGATAATTGTCCATGTAGTAATTATTCAATAGGAGGCTCGTAACAGTTTAAGTTTTTTTTTTTTGGCCAGGCAGTATATTATTGTGGTTATTCTGAATTGTGTCTGTGGCAGGCTGACGTGTGTCACGCGTATCAGATTGTCCATAAGAATGGGATTCCCGATGAGCAGATTGTGGTGATGATGTATGACGATCTGGCACAATATCAGGAGTGAGTTATACTGTTTCTATCATTATTCAGGCTCTGATGTATATTTATTTTCTGTGACACTTTGAAATCTGTCCAAAATAAATAATAATACAGTATATCACAATCCAGGACAGCTTAGAATAGTTAAAAAATATGATATAATTTTTAAGATATTGTTTTATTGCTCTCTCTTTTTAGTAGATTTCTACGCAAAATGGAATGAGAATAAAGTATATATTTAAAAGCAGTGATTAACAGAGCATCAGTTCATTTTTACTCTTTTTTTATTTCAGTGTCTTTACAAAATACCCTGTCTTTGTGATGCACAAACTCTTAGTGTCTGTATCTGTCTGTGTGCGTATGTCTGTCTCCTTGTCTGTCTTGGTGTCAGTCTCTATCTGTATATACATTTACATTTCACACTTGGCGCATTACACATGCATTAAACTGTTATCACATTGTCTAATGTGAATATGATAAAAGCACAATTTTCAGTGCAGGAAATATCAGGAGGGTTGATATATAATATTAAATAAAATGTGCATTATGATTACACTTTTTGGTTCAGAAGGCCAGTTTAGCTGAGAAGTAATAACACACAGTATAACGTAGACTAGGCGGGTATATTGTGTTAGTTTTATTATAAAGGTCAAATTTTTTTTATGCTTATCTCAGTCATACTACACTCTTTATATAGTTGTGTGTGTGTTCATGAGAAAGTGATATAGAAAGAAACAGATACTCCAAGTCACATTTTTAATATTTAACTGGAGACAACAATGAGTGTGTGCAAGTTTGTTACAGGAAGGTTTTGTTGAAGTGTGTGGATTAGATCATATTTGTATTACAGTGTATAATTCTAGCTCACGTTGTGTGTTTTTTAGGAACCCGACTCCAGGAGTGATTATCAACAGACCCAATGGTTCAGATGTTTATGAAGGAGTGCTAAAAGATTACGTCGGAGAAGTGAGTCGCCCAACAAGTGTAAAAAAAAAACGCACTATAAAGTTCACAACAATTCATTGTAAAATGTGTGTGTAAGGCTGTGACCCCTGAGAACTTCCTGGCCGTGCTGAAGGGTGATGCGAGCAGTGTAAAGGGAGGATCAGGAAAAGTACTCAACAGGCGAGTATAAAATTAATATATAGAACAAAAAAAATTTTCTTCCTTCTCTATGATATGGATTGAAGTAATATGTTTGCTTTCTCTATTGTGCTAAATGATTTCAAGTAAAAAAGAATAAAAGTCTTCCAATCTGTGAAACATTTCAATTCATTTGGAGTATGCAGGGTAATGATGACCTCATTTTTGGTCTGCTTCCTGCTTGGCTACTTTATCTCTAACATCCTCTTACAAATATATACACTGTCCCTCCTCTGAACATGTCCAAACCATCTTGGTCTCCTAATTTCCCAACCTGTCCTGTCCCTCTGATATTCCTAAGCCTGTCTATCCCGAGAACCTCAACATGTTAAGGTCTGCCACCTCCAGCTCTGCTTCCTGTCACTTAGTCCGTGCCACTGTCTCCAAACCATACAACTAGGATTGTCTCACTACTCTAAGTTAAATAAGTAGTTGTGACTTCTGGCCCCATCCCTTTTACAACAAGGTGTGCGCAAAAATATCTATTGACTCTGTTTTTAGGTTACATTTAGTCAAATAAATAAAAAATAAATAAAAGCTGGTTGCCGATGTGTAAAATTGAACCTGTGGGTTAAAACAGAATTGGGTGTCAACCTGTATTACCTGTTTAAACTTGTCTTACATTTTTCTCTTTTCAGTGGGCCAAATGATCACGTGTTTGTTTATTTCACTGATCATGGAGCACCTGGGCTGTTGGCCTTTCCAAATAGTGAGGTAACCTACTATAAATGTCCAAAGATATTGACATGGAGTTACCGACGTTTGTATTTATTAGTGATTTAAAATGTTATTACATTGTGATTCAGATGAGTCTGAACCTGAGGTGTGTTACAAAGAAAGAAATAATAAAATAGTCTTTGATTAAATAAAAAAAAAATTGAATGGTTAAATTAAACACTACTTTCAGGAGCGTAAGTAACTTGGGTTTGAATTGCCAGGGCTGCAATAGCTGACTAGAATTGTATGCTCAGTCGGCTTATCCCTATTCTACAAATCACATCTGTACAGAAAACTATCGCAGCTTGATGGAGGCATATGACTGACTGAACATGGTATTTCTTTCTTTCCCTCTCTCTTCAGCTATACGTGAATGACCTCATGGACACAGTGCAGTACATGCATAAAAACAACAAGTACAAGAAGGTTTGTATTTTCTTTTTGATTTCTGTCATGCGTTGTAAAGATAATGGTTTAAAACTCTTCCCACTAGTAAGCAGGTGTTAATTATCTATATAACAACAACTCTGACAATATTGCTGCTGCAAGGACATGTACAGCAGAAACTTTACTGACAATAAACAATTTAATGTTAATTGCCCTGTTATTTACAATATATGTAATAGTATAACTCTTATGAAAGGAGTCTCCAGTTTCTGTGTTTTGTAACTGTACGAGTTTTCTGGCATCTGGACGCAGTGTATTTGTCTTCTTAAAAAGACAAGTGGTAAAAAAGAGACTGTGGCAGGAAATATTGTTTGTAGATGCTATAACCATTCAAATACATAAAATCAAACTATAAGCAGATTTATATAGAACAATGTGTAGATTGCTCTGACATAAAAGGATAAAACACTTGGGACGTCCTGTTATAGAAAATTATCAACAAAAGGATAGGAACAGATCTATTGTCATTTGTTATCTGGCCTTAAATCTGAATCTAAATCTTAATTATTACTTGTACTATATTCTTCAGTTTCATTTTAACTCTATTGTACAACCCCCACACACAGTTGGTGTTTTACATCGAGGCATGCGAGTCTGGTTCCATGATGAAACCTCTGCCGGTTGACATTGATGGTGAGTTTCCCCAAAATAATTCACACCATTTGCAGATATAAAAAGTAATGAGGAAGCAGGTAAACTCTTCAGTTATACAGGAAATATATTTATATTTATACATTTTTAATGACTTGTTTATGCATTAGATTAAAATGTTTAAAGAAAGTTAAATAATATAGATCTAATGTTTTAAGCATGCTGTGTCTAATCATGACTCAAGGTGAGTTGAAGACTGTACTGTTTAATATGATGGTGTGTTCATAAAACTCGCTTCCTCTATTTTCCATGAATCACTCATTGTATTACGCCTGATATTTCCCCATGTGTTTTCGACTCTCACCACCCCCTACAAGCTGTTTTCGTTGTTTAATGCTGATGCAGCAGATGTTTTTGCAGCTGTGTGCAAAATATATACGCACACACAGTCAAATGATTGTCATATGACAAGTGGTTGAAGTTCATAAATCGGCATGCTAAGCTTGAGACTCACCTGCCATTAGGAGAGTGCACTTCAGATTAGTTGGTGACCGCTGTTCATATTCAACTATTAGTAGTAATCACAGTGCACCATTATTAGGACTGTGTATGCGTTAGAGAGCTTATTAATATTAACCATGGAATAAGTAATACACTGGTGATGATAAGAAATCTATCTAATAAAAGTGAATGATATATTAAACCCTGAAATAATTGACATCAATATCAAAGTCCAACAGACAAAATAATCCCAAAGGTTCACATATTTTTTTGCGACTAAATATGTTCAAACTGAAATGGCTTGAAGTTTTTTTATTCATTGCCACTGCCCACCTGACAACTCTGTGTGCAAGGGCAACAACAACCCTATACAGGGTACCAATCATAAGGCACATAGACTCATTCACACACTAAGAGCCACATGGAGACACCAATTAACCTAGCATGCATGTCTTTGGCATTCAGGAGGAAACCAGAGTACCCAGAGAAAAACACGTGGGCTTCTGGACTTCTTGCTGTGAGGCGAAAGCACTAATATTGAGCTGCCCTAGTTTTAGAAATATAATCTTCTGTAATGTCCTGTTTTGTAGTTTTTTTTTTTTTTTTTTTTGTTACAAATCTTACTATAGAGGGCATTGGAGAATCTGTGCAAATAGCCATTGGCACCCAATCCAACCAGACAAATCTCTCTATTTAGTGTCTGTAATGATGGCTGAAAGAGGGTTAAACAGTGAAGTTGTTAAATGAACATTGAGCCATAACTTACTGGAAGACAGAGTATATGAAAGTGGCAGATTTATCATTGATTTCACAACATAAGGGATGTAGTATTGTGCAACAGTATTCAAATAAATGATGTCTAAATATCTGGGTTATGGACTCGGTCAGGATGTTTTAAAGTTGAGATGAAGAGAAATGTCGATGTTAGGCATTAAAGTTGGTGGTGGTGCTGATGATCGTCTCTTTTGCAATTCTCAGTTTATGCCACCACGGCATCGAACCCTCACGAGTCATCCTATGCCTGTTACTATGATGAGCCCAGAGACACATATCTGGGAGACTGTTACAGCGTTAACTGGATGGAGGATTCGGACGTGGTGAGAAAGATGCCAGTACAATGCAGTACAAAGTCAATGTGATAATATTCTTTCATTCTGCCAGGTGTTCCTAATGCAGTGATTGTTTGAAATAATTCTAGTGATGTATATATTTTTTATTCTAGTGTTGCATCCTTTTTCTAACAGTTTGTATTGCCTTCTGCGTTTGTATTGCTTACTGTTCTGTGTTTGTCTGAATACAGGAGGATTTGAGTAAAGAGTCTCTTGCTAAGCAGTTTAAGCTCGTCAAGCATGAGACCAACACCAGCCACGTCATGCAGTATGGAAACAAGGTGCTGCTTGCACACACACACAGTGATTGACAGTTTACAAACAAATTAACGTACCTGAACTCCTATACTAACTGGTGTGTGTATGTTTTAGACCATGGCCAATATGAAGCTCATTCAGTTCCAGGGTAACTCGCTAGGTGGGGCCACACCAGCAAAACCCATTTCCCTGCCGCCAGTTACGAAGCATGATGTCACACCTAGCCCCGATGTCTACCTGTCAGTCCTGAAGAGGAAGCTGATGAAGACTAATGACATCACCCTTGCCAGAGGTTACCTGATGGAGATCAATGCACACTTGAAGGTGATGAAGATTAAGGACGCACTTATTCTCAGTAATGATATTAATGCCGCAGATGCTATAGGTGTGTGTATGCCCTTGTGCAGGTGCGTGAGCTGCTGGCAAACACAATGCGCAAAGTAGTGGAGCGGGTGGTGAACACACACCTGGAGGTTCTGAAGGTAGTGGAGGAGCATCAGGAGCTGACACAGTATGAGTGTTACAGGGCTGCGGTCACACACTTCAAAACAAACTGCTTTAACTGGCACGATCAGCAGGTATATATAAATATATATATATACTCTCCAGCCACTTTATTATGTACACCTTGTTAGTAAAAGTTTGGAACCCCCCTTTCTGTCGGAACTGCCTAAATTCTTTGTGGCATACTTTCATCAGAGTTAGTATTCTGCCTTCTTCATTGTAACTAGTGGTTCTTTTGACTTACTGTTGCCTTTCTATTTTGTGTTACAGTATGAGTATGCTCTCAGACACCTCTATGTCTTGGTGAATCTGTGTGAGAGGGGGCACCATGCTCAAACGTATGTTCACTCATCCACTATCCATCCACCCTCTTCACTCAACTTCCACATTTCCCATGTCTCATTTTTGTTTACTCATTTTCACCCCTTTACTCCTGTCCACCCTCTTATTACCTTATTTGTTCTCATTTCTTCTTATGTGTTTCTCTCCATCTCTTATGTGTGACAAAGTTACACATATATTGCTCTTCCAGATGTTATTAAATTTTCTTTATTATTCCATCTTTTTTTCTACACATTTACCTCTCAATCACCTACCCCATCCGTTTTTAACCCATTTTTTACCACTATTCCTTTTCTTAGAAAATTAGACATTATTTTTAAAAGGGCACATTGGTCTGAGATATTGATTCCAACTGCAGTGCATCTTAATATCACATGGGTTTTAAGTGAGTTTTCAGATATTTCAGAGATTTATTTACCTGGCCTGCTTATTTTACCCTTTGTTTTATTTTTCCCATTCATTTTAATAGAGAATTTACCACTCTTATTAAAAGGTATCTTTAGTCTTAGATTTGAAATTGGACCAATTGCATTTTTGGACGTGCTTTTAGTCACCCCCCACTCCGTGCCCATTTTGACTCTCTTCTTTTCTTTTCTTTTTTTTTTAATACCCTAATTCATTTTAGTTTTTAGGAATGCATCCCGGAATGAAACTCTCACTATTAGGAATGCCCACAGACATGCTACCCCACTGGGGGAAAAAACACTCACATTGTAAGGAACCCTGGGACACGCTGGTTACAACAGTCATTGCAGATTCTGCATGAACTGCCCTTTTCTAGTTTGTTCTGTTTTCCATTTTTTGTTTGCTTCCCTCCCGTCTCCACACTTCTTTTCTCTGCTCTTTTACCTGTGTTCTGACTAATATTTCACATGTATATTGACAGTCAATATAAATTCTATTGAAATGTATTAAAATAAATATTTTGTTGTCTTGTTTCAGGATCATGGCAGCCATGGATGATGTGTGCTACTTCCGGCAGTAAACACACAGACGCACAGAGGTGTGATGAAGGAAGATGGTCTTGGCCTATCTGGCTTTTTGCACAAATTACATCTGAGCATGATTTTACCTTTTTAATCACTGCAATCTTACCATTGTTTTATCTATTTTAGTGAATTTTGCACTGTTTTTAATAAGAAAGTTTTTTTTTATTTTTTATTGTTGTAATGTAAATGTTGATTTTGGGATTTGCTAAAAAGGAAATGGAGATGGACAACACTGCTGCTGAAATGCAAGGTGTGTGTGTGTGTGTATACACACACACTTACACTTTTACTCACTGAGGTCTCACAGACATTATTAGTGGCTGTAAAACACATGTTTTAGGCTCAGTCTGCTTTAAGAACATAAGCTGTATTATTCTGACCATATGCCTGGAGTTTAAATGTGTAGTCCTGCTTTTGTTGTGTGTATTGATCACAATCCCACATAATAACCACAAGATAATTTATGTACGTTTAAGCCACATCTGTAAGTTATATGCTGCATGTGGGAGCTGCAGATATAAATTAGGGACAAATAAGAATATTATATTTTCTTGAATTTAAAAACCAAAGCCGTTAAATGTTCATTTCTTCTGATTACTGAAATACATCAGAATATGGATTAAAAAAAAACTGTGTAGCTAGATTCTTATGATCACATCAGAACAAATTTGCTTAAAAACTCTAAAATATAAAGTACAACCCTAATTCCAATGAACTTGGGTCTTTGTGTAAAACATAAATAAAATCAGAATACGATGTATGATACAAATCTTTTTCAAACCATATTCAATTGAATACACTACAAAGAAAAGATATATAATGTTAAAATGTAGTTGGGACAGAGTCATGTTTACCACAGTGTTGCCTACCTTTCTTTTTAACTAGACTCAATAAGTGTTTGGGAACTGAGGACACTAACAGTTGAAGATTTGGATGTACAACTTCAGTTGCTCAACAGTCCGGGGTCTATGTTGTTGTATTTTGCGCTTCATAATGCACCACACGTTTTCAATGGGAGACAGTTCTGCACTGCAGAAAGTCTCTTACCCACATTCTTTTACTATGAAGCCATGCTGTTGTTATACCTTTGATGATATGGACTGTAGATAATGAAATTCCTTGCAATTGCATGTTGGGAAAGTTGTTTTTAAACTGTTGGATTATTTGCTCACAGAGATGTTCTCAAAGTGTTGAACCTTGCCTCGGCCTTTTGAAAATGCTCTGTTTATACCCAATTATGACACTCGCCTGTTTCCAATTCACATGTTCACCTGTTGAATGTTCCATACAGCTTTTATTCCCAGTCTTTTCTTGCCCTAGTTTCAGGCCTTCCACATTTTTGTCATGTTATTACACTTCCTTCAAAACCTTTATGTGAGAGCTCCATCACATAACCACAGTAACATTGCTTGCAGGATTTGCTATGATTTAAGAACTCCTTTTCTGGCTATGGCTTCATCTCCATGTGATTCTCAACATCTTCTAGAGGCACTTGATGAAAAGATTCAGAACGTTGGTGTATAAAGACCAAGGGTGGGAAAAGTTTGCTTTTGGACTTGAGTACTTTTGGAAAATCTCTGTCATTTAACTCATTCCATCACTGCATCAAGAAATGCAGCTTGAAACTGTATTATGCAAAGAGAAAGTCATATTACATTTGTGCAGCTTGTTGGGCCCAAAGTTGTCTGAGATATAAGATAGTGGAGACATTTTAGTTGTTGTAGAAAAAAGCCATTCGATTCTATGCTCCAGAGATGAAACAGCCATTTGTATTGTTACCAACAAAAAGTACAAAAACCACCAAATGTGATGGTATGGTGGTGCATCAGTGCCCACAGCATGGGTAATCTTCATACTGTACAGGCGCATCTCAATAAATTAGAATATCATCAAAAAGATAATTTATTTCAATAATTCAATACAAACAGTGAAATGCATAAATTAAATAGATTACAAACTCATTACAAACACAGTGATCTATTTCTAGTGTTTATTTCTGTTAATGTTGAAGATTATTGCTTACAGCCAATGAAAACCCTAAATCATTATCTCTGAAAATTAGAATATAAAACACAGAACACCTGCAAAGTCTTCCTAAGTGTTTAAAATGGTCTCTTAGTTTGGGTCAGTAGGTTACACAATCATGGGAAAGACACTCAGTAATTGACACTCTACAAGGAGGTTATGCCACAAAAGTCATTGCTAAAGATGCTGGCTGTTCACAGAGTGCTGTATCCGAGCTTATTAATGGAAAGTTGAGTGGAAGGGAAAACGTGTGGTAGAAAAAGTTGCACAAGCAACCGGGATAACCGCAGCCTTCAAGAGTCACCACACACAGACGTATCCAGAACATGGGGTACAACTAACGCGTTCCTTTGTATCAAGCCACTCATGACCGAGAGACAACGACAGAAGTGTCTTACCTGGGCCAAGGAGAAAAAGAACGACTTGCTTATTGGTCCAATGTGTTGTTTTCAGATGAAAGTAAATTTTGCATTTTATTTGGAAATCAAGGTCCCAGAGTCTGGAGGAAGAGTGGAGAGGAACACAATCCAAGCTGCTTGAGGTCTAGTGTGAAGTTTTAACAATCAGTGATGGGTTGGGGGAGTCATGTTATCTGCTAGTGTAGGTCCACTGTGTTATATCAAGGACAAAGTTAGTGCAGTCGTCTACCAGAAAATTTTATAGCATGTCATGCTATCCTCTGCCGACAAGCTTTTTAGAGATTGTCCTGTCCACACTGACAAATATACAAATACCTGGTTTAATAACTGCAGCATCACTCTGCTTTATTGGCCAGCAAACTCGCCATAGAGAATCTATGAGGTATTGTCAAGAGGAGGATGAGAGGCACCAGACTATTTCACTGTTTGTATTGAAATACTGAAATAAATTAACTTTTTTAAGATATTCTAATTTATTAAGATGTACCTGTATATGGGAGGGTGCCATTTATACGGCGGCTTCTATTAGCAGTTTGGAAAGGCATTTGATACTGTCAAGATGATGTCTTTTTCAAATAACCTCCTGTCTATTTTAGTAGGACAATGACAAGCCATATGTGCCCAAGTTACAGCAGTATATAGCTATGTCTCATTCCCATGAAGAGAAGAGTCCTTTTTGACCTCACTCTGTCCTTTGCATCTTCTGCTTTCACACCAACTACCTGCATGTATACATTGACCACATCTATATATCTC
>JAOUQV010000034.1:239583-250144 GCA_028565295.1 Aspidoras spilotus | reverse complement strand
TTATTTTTAGACTATGGAAGGAAAGAGGAAACCCACAAGAATCTATGAAGGATATGCTTCATATGTGCCTCACAGATAAATTAACCAGGAAATCCTTGACTTCGCTGAATTGGCACAATACGCAGCATTTGTTACTTTATGTGGAAAAAGTCCACTTGCTATTATTAACCCAGTAGCATTTATTTATATTATGCTTTTATTTGAAAAGTGGTTTTACATTCCAAAAAATAATGTACCACTTTGTAATGCTGCCATTCCTTCTCCCATCACTTAACCAGTGCTACTAAAAGATGAAGTATTTCGAATGCTATTTTTGTCTCGTTCCTTATGCAAGCATCTCTGCAACTTAGAGTTCTCCATACATTCTCTACTGGGGACAAATCAGGAGCACAGACAGGGAATCTCAGAACACAGAGAAGTCGATGGGCATTTTGGACACAGGTAACATAAGGCTTTTAAGTGCATTATAGTGCAAAGATTAGTCAGCGTGACCCACTGGTCATGTGATATTCAGCGATTGCTGATTTACATTTCTCAATGCAGTGTCATCAGTGTTTAATAATATTTTGCAGAATAAAATATGCAAATCCCTTCCAGTCATTCTTTGTTTTTAAATATTTCAATACAAACTAGACATTCTCTTGTCAGATTTGCTTAAAGTCTCAATCTTTCCTGGTTGCTTTTGTACCAAATTATAATTTTTTAAAATCACCTGTTAGAAATCACATCATGATTTGTTTTTGTTAAAATGCAGGAATGAATATTTATTATCAAGTGTAATAAAGTTTATTGTTAAAGTTCATTGTGTCTGCAATGAAATCAAATGAAAAGTAAATATAATAAACACTTTGTTTTACGAGTTATTCTTGTTTGTCTGTGTGCTGTTTTCTATGCACTTCCATAACCCATACCCAACTTTTTTTCGATTTGTGATTGTAATTAACATTTTAATTCGTCTGCTTCAAATTCCCGCCACACAGAGCCAGTGTCATGATAATCTCTATATCTGAAGACTCCATGTAGAACAGCAGGGGCATTTGTCCTATATAGAAAGTGTCACGTTCGAACGGTGTTCTACATGATTTCTTTAAAGATTCATGATACAGTTCAATTGTTGGATTATTTCGTTTTGTGTTTGACTTGTTTTATGTACTGTATCACCTACTGGTCCTGGAGGAATGTTGTTTGGTGTTCCTGTGCACTTGTACACATTGTATAATGGGTAAATGATTACAAAACACCTAGCGTGACCATTTTATACCATGGTATTATTATAAAAATACATTGGTACATTGTGGTATATTTATAATGTTCTGTTTAAGTCTCTTCTCGTTTATTTTGTTCTTTTTATGCTGTTTTTGTCATTTATTTTATTACATGCTAAACATTGCGTTTGATTTGAAATGTTCATGCTGAAACATCCATATGCTTGAATGTACCTACCTTTAGTGTGTGATTTAAGACAGAGCCAGTGCCTTTGCTGTTCACCTTGTTCTGTTTTGCTGTAGCCCTGATTTGTGAGTCTCTGTCCTGCCCTGTCATGCAAAACTAGCAGCCCCAGGTCATTCATTTTACATGTTGGTCAGTCAAATGGCAAATGATGTGGTTGAAAGGTTATGAAACCAGCCAGTACCTCAAGCAACAAACTAAAGTCTAACTCACAGGTATATCAGTCTACCAATCTATAAGTCCAACCATTTATCAGTCTACATGTACCTGTCAACCAATCTCCAAGTTCATCCAATTCCCTGTCATACACCAGTTTACCTTTCCATTAATTCACCTGTCTACCAATCTACACATCTACATGTGTACAGTTTAGCTGTCCTCCAGTCTATACATCTATCAATCTACCAGTCTACCTGTCTAGCAGCTTACCTCTCCATCGGTCTACATGTCCACCACTGTTCTTGTCTATATTCATTTATATACTGTATATTTTATTGTGAGATGTATATATATATTTGTGTGTGTGTGTATATATATGTATGTACATAATTCAAAAATGGCCCACCCTTTAGTATAAAAAACAAATAAAATCTAAAAACTTCCTGTTTATATGGATACACCTAAATAAAATGGGAATGGTTTGATATTAACTTCCTGTTTGTGGCACATTGGTATATGTGAGGGGGAAAACTTTTCAAAATGGGTGGTGACCATGGTGGCCATTTTGAAGTCGGCCATTTTGGATTCAACTTTAGTTTTTTCAATGGGGAGAGGGTCATGTGACACATCAAACTCATTGGAAATGTCGCAAGAAACGTAACTTTATTCTTTCATGAGTTATTTACAAGTTTCTGACCACTTATAAAATGTGTTCAAAGTGCTGCCCTTTATGTTCTCCCACTCTTCACACACTGATAGCAAAACCGCAGAAGAAATGCTAGCACAGGCTTCCAGTATCTGTCGTTTCAGGTACTGCACATCTCAGATCTTCACAGCATAGACAATTGCCTTCAGATGACTGCAAAGATACAAGTCTAAGGGGTCCGATCTGGAGATCTTGGAGGCCATTCAATTTGCCCTTGACAACATATCCACTTTCTAGGAAATTGTTCATCAAGGAATGCTCGGACCTGGCTCCCATAATGTGATGGTGCACCATCTTGCTGGAAAAACTCAGGGAACGTGCCATCTTCAGTGCATAAAGAGGTAAACACATCATCATGTAGCAATTATACATATTTAGTGGCCTTGAGGTTTCTACTGATAAAGAATGGCCCCACTATCTTTGTACCCCATATACTACACCATACCATCTATTTCTGTGTTCCAACAGTCCTGGAGAGATCTATCCAATGTGGGTAATTGTCAGACCAATAGTTTTGTTTGTTAACTTCACAATTCACATAAAAGTTTGCCTCATCACTGAATAAAATTGTAAACTGTGGCTCCTATTCCAATTTTTGTTTTGCCCATTCTGCAAATTCAGTTCGCCGATCTGGGTCAGCCTCGGTGAGATGCTGCAGCAGCTGGAGTTTGTAAGGGTGCCATTTGTGAGAAGCTAATATCCGCCGAAGGGATGTTCGACTAATGTCACTCTCCAGTGACATGAGGTGAGTGCTACGCTGTGGGTTCTTGCTAAATGAAGCTAGGACAGCCACTGATGTTTCTTCATTAGTGACAGTCCACATTTTGGCAAATCCAACACTGAACCAGTTTCACAAAGCTTTTGGCAAGCAGTTTGCTAACTGTAGCATGGGGGATGTTTGGTCTCGTATGGTGTCTTGCATTAAAAGCTGCTGCAATGACCCGGGTACTGCGTTCATCAAACATCAGCACAATGTCTAATCGCTCCTTACGTGTTAACCTCTGTGACATGTCAATGGCTCTAAGCAAAGAGAAGCTTGTAAATAACTCATAAAAGAATAAAGTTAGGTTAAAACCAAGCACACCATTGTTTTTTGACTCTTCCCATTGAAAAAACTGTTAGATCCAAAATGGAAGACTTCAAAATCGCCGTCATGGTCACCACCCATCTTGAAAAGTTTTCCCCCCTCCCATAAACGAATGTGCCACAAATATGAAGTTAATATCACCAACCATTCCCATTTTATTTAGGTGTGTCCATATAAATGGCCCACCCTGTACTATTATTGGACATGGTCTGTTGAAAAACTATTTTCTTGTCATAAATGCTTTGAAAGTAATGCACTGTTCGTGTGTTTCTGAATCTAAAAATAGAAGTGTGTGTGAACTATACAGTAACTATATATTTTGTAAATAAATGTAAGACGATGAACTGGAACACAATGTAAATGTGCATATTAATGTAAATGAGGTTTAAATTCATTTAATTTACGATTGCAGTTTTATTTTAGTTGTTTGCAGCGGGTTCAGTTCACTGCAAGTTTAAGCCCTTACGCATGGACGAGTTTGAAACGCGTTGTGCTCTCACACTTCCTCCTGATGTTGAGTGACACACACACTCACTCTCTCAAACATACACACACACACAAAAGTAAACTCTTCCTCATTTTAAATCATGCTACACCTGCACGGGGACTCGGGACTAAAGCGGCAGGAGACGGCCATGTCTCCGCGCGGCTCTTTCTAACGCTCGGATTTCTCTCCCCTTGTCTCCGGTTTTATTTTGTTGTGTTTTCGTGGATAAATGCGGTTCACCGGCTCCGTGAAGGTGCGAGTGGGTGAGGCTGTAGACCTGAAGCCCACCAGCGCGTCCACGCGACACGCCGCCGCTTTCGGTAAAACAGGTTTGGGCCTCAGCGTGCACCCGAGCGCGTCCTTCAGTCTGGACCCGTATGTGGTGGTGAAGGTGGACGAGCGCGTGGTGGCTCAGACGCGCTCGAAGCCCCGCACCAACGCGCCCACCTACAACGAAGAGTTCAGCGCGTGCGTGAGCGCCGCCGAGAGATTGGAGCTCGCCGTCTTCCACGAGTCTCCGATCGGCTACGACGACTTCGTGGCCAACTGCACCATCCACTTCGAGGACCTGAGGAATAGCTCCAGCCCCCAGGAGACCTTCGAAGGATGGGTGAGTGTGTGTACGAGCGCGCCCCGCGTGCGTGCGTGTATTTGGAACCCAGAATAAAAATAATTATAGTGTTTCATAAATAGTGCCTTAGAGTGCAGTGATGGAAAATGTCAGAAGCACAGTACCTGGGATCTAATAGGAGGGTTGCTTCAGGAAGGGCATTGGGTATAAACTACTGCAAAATCAGGCATCAGTGGTGGTTCTAATGTGTAACATCCTGGGCAAACACACCTACACGCCTGTCACAAAATAGGTAATTGAACTAAAATATTTAATTGTATACTGATCTATTGATGTCATATGTAAATGTCACATCTTTGGTAAAAATACCTATGTCACCCACTGGCTAGATGCTTCCTTATTGGTTCCAGACATAAAAAGTAATAATTATCTATGTTCAATACCGCCCATGTCGTCTTATCCTTATGACTGATCCACTGTGGTGACCCCTAATCTAGAACAATCAAAAGGAGCTATAATAATGCAAATAATGGTAATCATTATTAGTTCCAGAGTGAGTTGGGCCACTAGGCAACAATTCACAAGGGGCCCACTTATACCAGATTTACCACCATTATGTTATAAATATTCATTCATTTTCGTATATCCGCTTAATCCAAATAGGGCGCTCCGAGACAAGGCGCCAATCCACACACACCGTCACACACTAACAAGCGATTTAGAGATACCAATTACCTAACATGAATGTCTTTTCGAATACGGAGGAAACCGAAGCACCTGGAGAAAACCAGGAAGAACATTTCCTAAGTCGCCCCAGCTGGGTCTCAATCCAGGTCGTTCTTGCTGTGAGGTGACCACACTACCCACTGCGGCACTGTGCTGCTCATGTTATAAAAGTCAGAATACTAAAAACTTATTTTTTGATTTGTAGCTTTTAATAACTCTGTTGCTTTGTCTTTCATGACCCATAATTAAACTCATGCATGCTTACACACACACACTTTTGGATGAGCTACACCTAATACGGCGGAGGCACCAGTAGATGTCATCGACCCTGCACCTGCTAGATTCACCTCCGACTGCCCATATCTCACCATCACCATTACTTACTGCTAAATGTTATATATTATTGTTATATTTATTAGATGTATACAGATTATATTGTGTCACCGAAATAAGGGGGGGGTTTATTTCTTATTTTCTCAGGGGGATTTTCCTCGTCATAGTTGCTTATATGGGATAAAATGTTTCTGTAACGCGGCTTTGGGACGATGTCCATTAATAAAATTTAATTAAATTTGACTTCTTTTGCTTAAAATCAAAATTGCCTTGCCATATAAACATGTCAGTTCTGAAGTTGTAAGCTTTAGATTTTTTAATAAGTTTATGATAGTAAAAAAAACTCGGCATAACATTTTTACCCTCAAATTTTACACTAGTTTTCTAAAAGGTTATTGTTCAGTTCTTTCACTTTTGAATAAAAATTATTTCTTCAAATAGCACTTTTTAACAAAGACTCTGGAAAACTTCAGATACCGTGTTGCATATAAATGTTCCTTTTTCCTGTGTCTCCTCTCCTGTAATAAGACATGGTAAAGATGTATGTTCACATTTTAACTGGACAGAATTCATGACTTTAATTTACCAGAACAGCATTTGCTCTGAGTTTTCATGGGGATTTTTGAGGCATGTATTAACCTGCAAGTGAGTGGGCTGTTTATTTGATGCTTGTGATAGCATGTATTTGTGTGTGTGTGTGTGTATGTGAACGAGTCAGAGAGATAGAGAAAGATATAATAGCTAAACAGATCTAATTACATTAAAAAGCAATGCAATAATTACAATCCCTTTGAAGAAATTCATTTTAGACAGCATGAACCTGAGATATCTCCAAAAAAACTCACTAACACCTGATTAAAGGCGAAGAACCCCTTAGCATGCCATAACTGTCGAGTACCTATTACCATGAAACACGTTCTGACCGACTGTCCTAGGTACAACAAGGAGAGACAAGAAGTACACCTGCCAGTAACCATAAAATAAATACTCATCCAAGACAACACACGAACAATACTGGCCTACCTAACAGCTATAAAAATAAAAAATGGACATATAATAAAGGACTAACCTGAAATCAAAGACAACAGCATAATAACAATACTTCTGCCATTAAATAACGATTAAATGTTGAGAATGGCGTGAAACCCAATAACTAAATAAATCATACTTTTGTAAAGTTAACATTCCATTTAAAAAGTCATTTTGGCAAAGGGGTACAAACAATTTAGTGTGTAAAGTGTCATTTTGTCCCATTCATCCTGTATGGATCATTTGCATAATCATGGGGTGAAATCACAAATATGATTTCAAAATTCTGCACACATACTTTGTTGGGGATAACTCAGGACAAAAGGTAGGCCAGTCAAGTACCGGTACACTCTCCTTCTGCATTTTGCACATGACCTTGTATAAATATATGCCTTCTTTAAGACAGTATATGTTGCTCCAAGATCATTAAGTATTTTTCATTAATTTCACCATCAGAGAAGTGTACATTACCTCTGCCAAGGGCTCTAAAAAAAGCTGCATACCATGACAGACCCACCCAGGCTTGAGTCAGGCACACACACATGTCTGATGTTTTATCAGAGATGCCTCCAAACCTAGCATAGTCAATGTTTTCCTGGACATGGTCAACATGAGGCACATTAAAGTTTTATCTGCATTTATTAATTATATATATAATGTAGTGGTTTGGAATGCCTTGCCCATATGGTTATATTAGCTATTGATAAATAAATGGCGGTTCTGAAGACAGTGGCATCTGAGGAATCAAAGATTGCAGGAATTCAGCATAAGCTTGCATCTCATCATTTACGTGCAAATTCCTTCTGATTAAATGATGAATCGTTTAATAATATGCATTGTAGAGGGAGAACTATGCAAATCCATAACATTTTGTAGGTACATTGTTTGGCAGCATGGTGACCCATTGGGTAGTGCTGCCGACTTTGGAATTTGCATGTTTCCCCCCTTTGCATGTTTTCTTCGGGCGCTCCAGTTTTCTCCTACATTCCAAAACCATGAGGTAGGCTAATTTGTGTCTTTATACTTCCATTACAGCTAGCATGAGATTGAGGGGCTTGGTCTGCTTGGCTTGTTCCTCTCCCGCTGAGCACATTTGTGCAGCCAACCATGTGTGTGACATGACATGTTTGCAAGAATTTTATTAATAATGACGCTCATTTGTAGTCAACCTGGAGATCCTCTGGTCATCACAGTATTTAAACTTTAATGTATTCTTTTTTTTTTATACCAGATGATGAATTAAAATGTCAGCATATTTGGCATTAATGAGTCAGTACATAATAATTTTTTATTCATAAACCTTACTAACAAAGCATGCTTCAGAAATGTTTGAAAGTAAGTAAATCACACAATATTTTATATAACAGACTGTCACGATATTCCCACACAGGATCGAGGCAGAAGTAGTTGCAGAGAGGTGCTTTTATTAATCAGTCTTTCAAAAGTAACAAATGAACAAAGAAATAAACTTAAACAACACCAGGAACTAGGCACAACATGGCAAAAAAACAAAGAAATGCACACTTTGCAAAGTCTCTCTATAATGTCGCGCACTGAACTAAACAAAAGTAAGAATCTAAATAGTAAACTAATCAGTGCGCGAAACACAAAACAGCTGAAACAAAGGCTGTCGCCGAAAGCCATTGGTTGGCCGGAATCCCAAATTCCCCCAGGTTGCCAAAGTTCTCGGGTTCCTGACAGAGCCTCAACAAGCGTACTCCGGGAGCTCAACAAAACAACAAAATCCGTTTCTGGATTTGGGGGACTCTTAAGATCAGGAGCGGCTATCTGAGCGGAGTCCGGCGGTGAGGTCAGGTGCACAGGGCTGCGGAGGGGGAGTTAGGATCCCCGTGGAACAAGAGGGGGGCACAAAGCCAGAGCGCAGCCAGGTGGGGGAGCAGGGCCCTGCGCGAAGACAGAGTGGGGAGACATGAGGATCTTGAGGCCAGAGGAGGGAGCGAACACGCACCAGGGTCCCAGCTGTTGAATCGAGCAGCCTCTCCGCTACTTCTCTGTGCTGGGCGTGACATTCTGTCATGATATTCCCACACAGGAACACACAGGAGCGAGACAGATGCAGTTGCAGAGAGGCGCTTTTAATAAGCAGTCTTTTAAAAGTAACAAATGAGCAAAAAAATTATCTTGAACAAAACACGAAACTAGGAACTAGGCACAATGTGGCAAGGAACAAAGAAATACACTCTTCGCATAGTCTCTCTATAATGTCGCACACTGAACTAAACGAAAGTAAGAATTTAAATAGTAACCTAATCAGTGTGCGAAACACAAAACAGCTGAAACCCAGGAATTCCAAATCTCTCTATGTTGCCAAACTTCTCGAGTTCCTGACACAGACAAGTGTGAGAGTAGCAATGAAGAACTATGTTGGCATTTCCAAGATGCCTTTAAAACTTACCAGATAATTTACTTATAAAACTAAAATGTGCCTAAGACGCTTCACAGTACTGAACAGTAATTAGCTGCTCAGGGGTAGCTAAGTGGTTAAAACTTTGGACTTCTGACCCAAATGTCATGAGTTCAAATACCACAGCTGTCAAGTTGTCTGTCTGCTAGGTACGTACTTTAACCTTCTGTCAATGGCTGGGTGTAGGAGCATCTGCCAAATATAATCCAGAGCCAGTATTGCCCCATTTATTATGACTATAAATCAATATAACCTGAGATTCAGAATAATATTTTCTTATCTTAAACTGAAATAAAACCTGTTATTTATAAACTAAAGAAGACTAGATGATGCATGCATGGGGTGTGATGAGCACTGATGTACAGTAGTATGCACAGGAACATGTTATGTGCTCATTAAGACTCATCATTGTCCCAAAGGAACAAAATGATTACCTTTTCGTTATGGGAACAAAATGTAGTAGTCTCTTTGTTATTCCATTGTTCAGGCAAGAAGTGTGCAGAGGCTAATAAACTCCTATATGAATTCTTCCTGTTTAGTATCATTGTATCATCTCTGCATGTATCACCTACGGTTTTACGTGTGTGTGTGTGTGTGTGTGTTTGTATGTGTATATATATATATAATTACTCCTCTGCATCTTCTACTTTCACACCAACTACCTGCATTTCTACATTGACCACATCAATATATCTCTCTATCTCTAACATCCTTCTACCAATATATATATCCACTGTCCCTCCTCTGCACATGTCCAAACCATCTCAATTGGCCCTCTCTAACTTTTTCTCCCAATTTTCCCCCCTGTGCTGTCCCTCTGATGTTGTCATTCCTAATCCTGTCCATCCTTGTCATTCCTAGTGAGAACCTCAACATCATTAAGCTCTGCCACTTCAAGATCTGCTTCCTGTTTCTTAGTCAGTGCCACTGTCTCCAAAATATACAACAAGGCTGGTCTCACTACTCTCTTATAAACCTTTCCTTTTGCTGCAACTCTTTTGTCACACATCACTCCTAAAAATTTTCTCCATTGACTTCATCCTGCCTGTACTCCATCGCCTCTTTTCCACACTTCCCATCTGCTTGGACAGTATTTGAATTCCTGCACCTTTGTGACCATTTCCTGTAGCCTGACTGTTCTACCTGCCTCCTTCTCATTCACACACATGTATTATGTCTTACAAATGTTGACTTTTATTCCCCTCCTTTCGAGAGCGTACCTTCACCTTTCTAAGTTCCCTGCTCTCACTACAGATAACAATGTCATCTGCAAACATTATAGTCCACGGTGATTCCTGTCTGACCTCATCTGTTAGTCTGTCCATCACCAGAGAAAACAAGAAGGGGCTCAGAGCTGTTCCTTGATGCAGTCCCACCTTTACTTTAAAGCTATCCATCATTCATACAGCACATCTCACTACTGTTATGCTGTTCTCATACATGACCTGCACCAATCTAACATACTTTTCAGCCACTCCAGAATTCCTAATACAACACCACAGTTCCTCCCTTGGCACCCTATCATAAGCTTTCTCTAAATCCAGAAAGACACAGTGTAGCTCTTTCTGACCTTCTCTATACTTCTCCAT
>JAOUQV010000034.1:222344-235194 GCA_028565295.1 Aspidoras spilotus | reverse complement strand
CCAATTTAGCCATGAAACCTCCCACACTAAAATGACAGGTGTTTCAGTTTCATTGTCTAACCCCTGTAGATATATGACTTGTGTATATGATGAAACTTGTGTTCCTATCATTAACGTAGCAACCGATGAGGAAGATGACGTTAAGATATAAATAAACAAACAATCAGATATCTTTATAAATATTAGTTGGTTTTTTTATTTGCACTTTCTGGGTTTGAAGTTCTATTAACTCCAAATGAGTTATTTAAAACCTCGACATTAATCAGTTCATGTGATCAGTCCACAGCGTCTTCTCAGTAAATGAATCTAATATTTTTCCAGAGCAATTATTGATACAATAAAGTGGTGAATCACACATATTTTTATCAGACAAAAACAAACTGATGAAAGAATCAGTAGAGAGTCACAGTGAGTAATAATTTTTGTCAAGAGCAAAGAATTTGTGAATCAAATGACTCATTTAGAGCAGGTAATAGGTAAAATCATGAATTTTATGAATTACTTGCTAATTACAGCTAATTTAATTCAGTATAATTACATTTTGTTTTAGATTTTCTGAATGTTGCAAAACTGGGTTCTGTGTGTGTGTGTGTGTGTGTGTGTAGGTGATGCTGGCTCGCTTGAACGATTCTGATTGTGTGTTTGCTGTAAAAGTATTGAAGAAGGACGTGATTCTTCAAGATGATGATGTCGAGTGCACGATGACAGAGAAACGAGTGCTGACACTCGCACACTCACACCCATACCTCACCCACCTGTACTGCTGCTTTCAGAACGTGGTGAGAACAAGACAAATACACACACATGCACATGCACTCACACCAGTGGAACAGTAATTTATCACCAGTGCCAGCAGAGGGAAGTGAAATTATAATAAAGATGCAGCCGCATATGTAGACTGATTTACATTGGTCAGCCATAACATTAAAACCTAAAGGTAATTACAGATGTACAAAAAAAATATTATATTTTCTATGGATTAAAGTTCAGTGCCCAGACCCTTCTTCTACGCAGCCATGATGCTGTAATTAATGCAGTATGTGGTTTGGCATTGTCATGTTGGAAAATGCAAGGTCTTCTCTGAAAGAGACGTCGTCTGGATGCTCCATATGTTGCTCTAGAACCTGAATATACCTTTCAGCATTGTTAGTGTACTTCCAGATGTGTAAGCTGCCCATGCCACACACACTAATGCAACCCCATACCATCAGAGATGCCGGCTTCTGAAATGAGCGCTGATAACAACTTGGGTCTTCCTTTACCTCTTTAGTCTGAATGGCAGGGCGTCTCTGATTTCCATAAAGTTCAAATTTCTATAATAATCTAAACTATAAAGTTTAAGCTAGCAACGGCAGATGGCACGGTGAATCGTGTTCACAGATAATGTTCTCAGCCCATTTTGTTATTTCCAATACAGAAGCATGCCTGTATATGATGCAGTGCTGTCTAAGGGCCCGAAGATCATGGGCACTCGGTATGGTTTTTTCGCTCTTGACCCTTACAAACAGATTCTTCCAGATTCTCTGAAGCTTTTGATGATATTATTCACTGTATATGATGATACATTTAAGCTCTTTGCAATTTTACACTGCCAAACTCCTTTCTGATATCGCTCCACTATTTGTCGGCACAGATTTATGGGGATTGGTGATTCTCTTGCCATCTTTACTTCTAAGAGATACTGCTACACCAAGATGCTCTTTTTATAACCAGTCATGTTAATGACTTATTGCCAATTGTTCTATTGAGTTGCAATTGTTTGTACTTTTAACTTTTCCAGCCTTTTATTGTATCAACGTTTTTGAGATGTGTTGCTGTCACGAAATTACAAATGAGCCAATATTTGGCATGACATTTCTAAATGTCTCACTTGCGACATGTGATATGTTGTCTATGTTCTATAGTGAATACAATATCAGTTTTTGACATTTGTAAATGATTGCATTCGATTTTTATTTACAGTTTGTACTTTGTCATAGTGTACCTATGATAGAAATAACAGACTTCTCTCATCTTTATAAGTACTGTAGGAGAACTTGCACAAAACAGTGGCTGACTAAATACTTTTTTGCTGCACTTTAAGTGTTGAAATTGTTTGTATTAGTTTATTCTATGGCTCATTTCTGTACATATTCTCTGTGGATAAGAGCATCTGCTAAATACTGTAAAGTAAATATAAGTGTGATGTATAATTACATTTCTGGATACATGAACATCAGTCAATGGCTAGAGACACATCATTTATCAGCTTTGCATCATGCACTTTGTCAGATGGCATCAATCTCTTCACTACACACATACACATAACAATAAAAGGATAAGGAAAACCTCATGAATGACGGCATGTTCTGCCTTTTTAAATATTTGCAGCATTCACAAGGTGGCGAACACCTTCCACATTCAAGTTATGACATGCAATATGACCTAAGACATAATAAGATTTTTACACAAGTACTAAAAGAAGATAAAGAGAATCCAGTGAAATAAAATATTATACTTAATCGTTTATTTATTGAGGAATATGATCCAATATTACTGATTTGTGAGTGGTGAAAGTATGTGAACCTGATCAGTATGGAGGAACTTTAGCCCATGCCTCCGTACAGAACATCTTCAACTCTGGAATGTTGGCGGGTTTCCTTACATTAACTGTTTGCTTCAGGTCCTTCCTAAACATTTTGATTGGATTAGGGTCAGGACTTTGACTTGGCGATTCCAAAACATTTAATTTTATTCTTCTTAATCATTCTTTGGTAGAACAACTTGTGCTTCGGGAGGTTGTCTTGCTGCATGACCCACATTCTCTTGATATTAAGGTCATGGACAGATTTCCTGATATTTTCCTTTAGAATTTTCTAATATAACTCCATAATTCCATAAATGATGGTCAGCCGTCCTGGCCCAGATGCAGCAAAACAGTCCCAAACTATAATACTAAACCATCACCATGTTTCACAAATGGGATAAGGTTCTTATTATGCTGGAATGCAGTGTTTTCCCTAAACATAATACATTTAAACCAACAAGTTTTATTTTGATCTCATTCATGGATTTCTTCTTGTAAATCCTGCCATGCACACCATTGTTGTTTAGTGTTGTCATGATGTGGACTCAAAAAAATGTATCAATGTGAGAGAGGTTTTTCAGTTGCTTAGAATTTACTCTGGGGTCATTTGAAACCTCGCCAACTATTACACACCTTTCGCTTGGAGACAACTCCTGGGGAGGGTAACTATGGAATTGAATTTTCTCCATTTGTACACAATCTGCTGAATGTGGATTGGTGGAGTCCAAACTCTTAGAGATGGTTTTGTAACCTTTTCTAACGTGATGAGCATCAGCATCTATTTTTCTAAGGTCCTCAGAAATCTCCTTTGTTCGAGCCATGATACATTTCCACAAACAGATGTTTATAGATCTCTGTTTTTCAAATAAATCAGGGGCCCATGTACACCTGATTGTCATTCCATTGTATGAAAACACCTGACTAATTTTATATTAACTACCAATCATAGAGGCTCACATACTTTTGCCACTTGCAAATACAGACCCATTCTAAAATATTAGAATGGAAAAGTTGATTAATTTCTATAATTCCATTCAAAAAGTTAAACTTTCATAGATTATAGATTCAGTTTAATTTAAATGATTAAGTATTCATTAATTTTTACATTATTTGGGCTTCCAGCTCATAAAACCCACAAAAATAGGATTAGAATTAGAAAATTAGAATACTATGGAGAAATCAACCTAAACTACGTAGTGGAAGGACGAAATGAGAAGCAGGAGAAGATGACCGGAAGATGACCGTGTCCTTCAGCAGATTATCAAAAAGAGAAGGTTCAAGAATCCGGCGTATTTGAAAAAATATATTTTTGAATGGAATTATGGAAATTAACCACCTTTTCATTCTATTTTTTTGGAATGGGTTTGTATGTAATTTTGAATCATTTTCCTCGATAAATTAATGACTAAGTTTATTTTTTGTCTCATTAATTTAAATAGGTTCTCCTTATATACACTATATTGCCAAAAGTATTTGCTCACATATCCAAATTATCTGAATCAGGTGTTTCAAAAACGTCCATGGCCAGAGGTGTATAAATTCAAGCACCAAGGCATGCAGACCAAGGATGCCACCTGTGCAACAAATCTACTTGTGAAATTTCCTCACTCCTAAATATTCCACTGTGTTTGGAAACGACAGAAACTTAGCGATGAAGTGGTAGGCCAAACAAACTGACAGAGCGGGGTCAGCAAATGCTGACGCGCATGGTGCGACGAGGTCGCCAACTTTCTGCAAAGTCAATCACTATAGACCTCTAAACTTTATGTGGCCTTCAAATTAGCCTAAGAACAGTGCGCAGAGAGCTTCATGGAATGGGTTTCCATGGTCGAGCAGCTATATAGGAAATATAGGAAGCTATATATTATGCAGAAATATAGGACATTCTAAAGGGTTCACACATTTCAAGCACCACTGTAAATGTTACCTTCTGCCGTGAAGTGCTCAGATCAACACCTTATATAAGTAACTGCCAATTTAGCCACTTTATCAGATATATGCCACTTATCTATTGAGCCTTTAGTGTAGATTGATAGATTAACATAAAACTTTATGGATGTACAGTATAAATAGGTGTTTAGGCGAAATTGTGCTCATTCCTTAGCTGAGTAGCAAACATTGTGCTGAATCATGTAAACAGAATGGTTTGAAGGACATTAATATCACAGTGTTACATTAGTCACACAAGGCTCATCATTGCTCATCATTGGTTCTCTTGTGTTTTCTCTGTGTTTTAGGAGCGTCTGTTTTTTGTGATGGAGTTTGTCAATGGTGGTGATCTCATGTTCCACATTCAGAAGTCGAGGAAATTTGAGGAGAGCCGTGCCAGATTTTATGCAGCTGAGATCACCTGTGCCCTCGGCTTCCTTCACAGCAAGGGCATCATATACAGGTTACATGCACAATGATAATGATGATGATGATAATAATAGTAACCTAAATAAACAACACACAAACCAATGCTTGTGTGTGTGTGTTTGTGTGCAGGGATTTGAAGCTGGATAACGTGCTGCTGGATCGGGATGGTCACTGTAAACTTGCAGATTTTGGGATGTGTAAAGAAGGGATGTTTGAAGGAGCCACTACCGGGACGTTCTGCGGAACACCTGATTACATCGCTCCTGAGGTTTGTGCCCGATATATTTTAACTAACAATGTCATACTCAGGCATTCGCTTTGAGATGGTTGGCTGCACATATTTACTCTGTGGGATAGGGTAAAACTGACTGAGCATCCGAATCACTTGAATCACAGATGAGTTAATTCCGTTGTTAACGCTCCTGAATTTTTCCAGCATCTCCGTTTACCAACTGAGCTATCAAACAGTAAAATAAACCCATTAAATCATGGTGCAAGCCATGGCCATAAAGTCAGAGAACCAGGCTTTGGAGCTTGACGGTATGATTCTTGATCCAGTAATGAAATAATTTTATGGCCCATGAGCAGAGAGCACCTAACCCCTAGTTGCTTTTCGGGGGACTCAGTAGGAGCTGCCCACTGTTGTCAATATTTGCGTGTGTAAACTGCCACCGCCACCTTTCCAGGGTCTGTATGTGGATATTCAGAGAAGGTTAGATGCAGAATGGCAGTCGATAATTCAATCAAAAACAATAAGATCTTCACTGGATGGCCTCCATTGCACTCTCTCTCTATCTCTCTCTGATGTGTGTGTGTGTAGATATTGCAGGAGATGTTGTACGGGCCATCGGTTGATTGGTGGGCTTTGGGTGTGCTCCTGTACGAGATGCTCTCAGGCCATGCCCCATTCGAGGCAGAAAACGAGGACGATTTGTTCGAGTGCATTTTGAATGAGGAGATTGTTTACGCATCATGGTTGTCTACCCATGCTGTGGATATCCTTAAAGCGGTGAGAAAGGCACATTCTCATTCACACACAGACACACACACACACACACAATAAAACAAACACCAAATGAACACTGTTGTATGCATTACAGTCACCATTTTTTAAATCATTATACTGAATAATAAGTTTTTTCTCATTTTTTGTGTTTCAAAACTTTACAGAAAGCTGTATGCAAAATGTGACACAATATTAATCTCTGTTCTAACTTACTCTAGCTGCTATAACACAAATTTCACCTTTGCGGCATAATACACTTAATGACCAGTGGTTTAGGAACATTTCTCAGGTGTATTGTTTTGTCTTACCTTATAGTTTAATGTGCATATAAATTCTGTGTCATGCTCGTGAACTTTCATCCGCCATGTTTTGTCTGTGACATACAGATCCGAGCAGGATGATACCATAGACACTATGTCAGCTCATGTTAAGGGTTTATAAATATTCATCCAATGCTCCAGATTCCTGTATATCTCAGTTTGTTAAAGCTAGCTGCTAGCTGCTGAAAACAGCCAGGAGCATTAGTACCTAAGATTGTACCTAAGGTGTGGCTGCAACATGAAGTTGACAGAGCACCCTCTAAATAGGAGGGTTGCATCAAGAATGGCATCCAGCGTAAGACCTATTGCCAAATAAGTCATAAGGAAAAATGAGCCACAGTGGCTCTTTACTTTATATTTTCTTCTTTCTTTTTTTATTATATATGGCATTATCCAAACCATTTAGTCAATAGCAATGTCGTAGTTTTCATCTTCTTCTTTAGGCCCCTCCATTTTATCAGAGGTCGCCCCAGCAAGTCAATCATTTCCCAATCTTGTTTTCTGCATCTTCTGCTTTCACACCAACTACCTGCATGTCTACATTGACCACGTCTATATATCTCCGCTTTGGTCTTCCTCTCTGCCTCCTGCCTGGCCGCTCCATTTCTAACATCATCCTACCAATACATACACTGTCTCTCCTCTGTACATGTCCAAACCGCCTTAATCTGCCCTCTCTAACTTTGTCTCGAAATTTTCCAAACTATGCTGTCTTTCTGATGTTCTCATTCCGAATCCTGTCCATCCTCAACATCTTAAGCTCTGCCAGCTCTGCCTTCTGTCACTTAGTCATTTCCACTGTCTCCAAACCATACAACAAGGCTGGTCTCACTTTTCTCTTATAAACCTTTATTTTTACTTTTGCTGCAACCCATTTGTCACACATCACTCCTGACACTTTTCCCCATCCATCTCATCCTGCTTGTACTCTCTTCTTCACCTCTTTTCCACACTTTCCATCCGCTTGGACAGTTAATCCTAATTATTTTAATTCCTGCACTTTTGTGACCACTTATCCCTGTAGCCTGACTGTTCTACCTTCCTTCCTCTCATTCACACGCATGTATTCTGTCTAACAAATGATGACTTTCATTCCCCTCCTTTCTAGAGCATACCTTCACCTCTCTAAGTTCTCTACTAGCTGTTCTCTGCTCACACTACAGTACAATGTCATCTGCAAGCATCATAGCCTATGGTGATTCCTGTATGACCTTATCTGTTAGTCTGTCTATCACCAGAGCAAACAAGAAGGGGCTCAGAGCAGATCCCTGATGCAGTCCCATATTTACATTGACTCTATCTGTCACTCTTACAGCACATCTCACTACTGTCATGATGTTCTCATACATGTCTTGCACCAATCTAACATACTTTTCAGCCACTCCGGAATTCCTCATACAACAGCACAGTTCCTCTCTTGGCACATCATAAGCTTGCTATAAATCCACAAAGACACAGTGTAGCTTTCTGACCTCTGTACTTTTCCATCAGCATTCTCAAAGCAAAAATCGCATCTGTGGTGCTCTTTTTTGGCATGAAACAATACAGCTGCTCACAAACAGCCACTGATTGTCTAAGCCTAGCTTTAACAACTCTCTTCATTGTGTGACTCATTAACTTTATTCCCCTGTTATTGCTACAACTCTGCACATCACCCTTGTTCTTATAAATCGGTACAAGTACACTTTTCCTCCATTCCTCAGGCATCATTTCACTCAAAATCTCATTCAATAATCTTGTCAAAAACAACACTCCCATCTCTCCTATTCATTTCCATACCTCCACCGGTATGTCATCAGGTCCGACTGTTTTTTCCTTCTTCATCCTTTTCAAATCTATTCTCACTTGATTGTTGCTATATCCTGTTCTACTATTTTTATGCTTTCAACTGTTCATTCTTTATCATTCTCTTCATCAACCCCTCAAAATACTCCTACTCCACTACCTTACAGTCTCCAATCTCTTTCAAGCAATCTTGTCTATATAGGATGTAGTCTACCTGTTTGCTTTTGCCCCCACTCTTGTAGGTCACCCTGTGCTCCTCCTTCTTTTGGAAATATGTGTTTACTACAGCCATTTCCATTCTCTTTGCAAAATCCACCACCATCTAGGTTCCTATCCTTAACAACAAACTTGCCTATAACCTCTTCATCTCCTTTGGTTCCTTCACCAACATGGCCATTAAAATCTGCACCAATCACCACTCTCTTCTATCTGGGAATGCACTCTACCACGTCAACTAGCTCCCCCTAGAAACTCGCTTTCTCCTCCGACTCACAGACAACTTGTGGTGCATAGCCACTGACAACATTTTCCATTACACCTTCACCTTACATCTGACACTTTTTTCACCTCAACAACACTCTTTGCATAGTCCTCCTTCAGGACCTTTCCCCGTCATCATCTCTACATTCAGTGTTGCTACCTTTAGTCCTACCCTCTTGACTCTCCTGTTCTCTCTCCATCTCTTCACACACTTCCCTCCTTGTCGTCTTTGGCAAACAGTAGCCCAATTTCTGCCAGTACCGTGTTTGCCACCAGTACTAGTGGCGGTCGTTGTTAACCCGGGCCGCGACCGATCCGGTATGAATGAACATTCATTAACTTGCATTTTAGTTTTGGAAAACGTTTTAGGCCGGATACCCTTCCTAATGCAACCCTCACTATTTACCCAGGCTTGGAACCGGCACTAGAAATAGGCTTATGCTCTCTAATGACTGGTTTACTTAGTCCATAGCAATGTGAGGTACATTTTTTAAAACTCTGTGCTTTCAACCTGCTTAATGTAGCAAAAGAAGGAGTTTCTAGTGATTGATGTTGTTAAACATTATTGCCTTATAAACATCTGGGAATAGAGTATAGTGTGTTATTCTATACACAACCAGAAATCAGAGAGAGAGTGCACAAAAGAGAGAGAATTAATTACCTCTGCTAAATGCCATCATTTGCTAATCTCATAAATATTCATTTATTATATGTTTCTTTTCAGTCTTTTATTATGCGGAGGGCTGTCTGAGCCATAAAGAATTTTTTGTGCACATTTAGCACATACCTCATATTAGTATTAAAGCTGATCATACAAACTTCATGAGCTGTGAATGAAAGTTACTGTTCGCGTGTTCCTGCCTGTGAATTTTTATGTGTAATGATACTCCCGGGGGCTCTGTGTGCAGAGTTTGGATGGATCTTACTGATTGCCAAGGTCCCATGAACTATGGGATATAAATAACTGCCCCTGGCAGACATGATAGAATGTCCACAAATGGAAGATGTTCACCGTGATTTATTAACTTTGTTGCGGATTTTCTAAACATACATTTGGCTATAGGAAACACATCACCCACCAAACCCAAATCAAGTCAGCAGTACAAAAATGCTAGTACAAATGAGAGAGAGAGCACCTCCGTTTTCCTATTTTACATATTAAGTACAAATGTTGACTAAAGCAGGATTATTCATTTCACATGGATACAGTACATGAAGGAAATGGAAAGAAAATGGTTAATGACTTTATAACAGAGCTATTCGGTTTGATTTTGCTGCTTAGATGGTAAAATCTCTTGTATGGCACATGTAATCACAAATCTGTCCCAAACACTATGCCATCCCAGTAATACAGCTTCTGATGCTGCTGGCTAGCCATTCACCAGGCATTTCACTCATAGTTCAGATCACGTAACATATCCACTTGTGAGTCTTTCACTAAGAGGTAGCCCTTAAAATATACATCAGAATATCAGTGTGTTTCACGAGTCCATTGTTTTTTTTTTTAGGTAATGATTGTGATCTTCCCGGTTCCTTCAGTTGGCACACAACCCTGTGTCATATACGAATGGGAAAATGTATTGTTTCAAGACAGACATCTGGTCAGGATCATATAATTTATGTGGTGGCTAATTGTTAGCAGTGCAATGAACCTGATGGTGATGGTGTTAGCATGTGTGCTGCTATGACTGAATTAGACACATTTCTGCTGAAGTTTATAAACACTGTGTCTTCTCACTATCCACTCTATTCTTTGCTGATCCTTACTGTAAATAAAAATTATATTTGCTACACAGTTTGTGTTCATCCTTTAATCTTTCATCAGTGGTCAGAGGATGATGTTTGATAGATTTGGTTGGTGACCTATTCTCAATCGGTAAAAGAGGATAACAGATTTTGAACAGACACCAATGGACTTAAGTCTGCATCTGTAGCACAGTGCATAGTGAACCTTGATAAATTTATATAATGACTTGAAGGTGTATGTTTTATTCAAACTTTACCAGACGTATATTTCAGCCAATGCAGATTTGTGATTTATTAATGAACAATCTTCCAGACTCCGGATAATACTGGTTAAAGCACACAGTTATAAAAAAGCCATGAGCTACAACATGAATGTTTGTATGTGTGTAACAAAACTCCCATATAAATAGGAGGTTTGTGTCCGGCAGGGCACATATTAATCTATTTGTGTGATTTCAATGCATGGAATGCTGACTCCGTTTGCCTGTTTACTGTGCCCAAGCGATGACCTTGTACGGCACAAAATGGTGGTTTTGTTCCTAGTAAAATTTACATTGTTGCTGAGCATTTTCCCTACCTAACTTCCCTGATGCCACACTACTTAAATAATAATAAGCAATAAATCACAAAGTTAAGCTAATTTTATTATTATTCCGATGTGGATTTTCTATTAAACTGCGCTAATATATTTGTAGCTGCTGTTCAGAGAACCAGACATAAACCTGCTCTACAGTCTGCCATTTTTATTTCAGATTCATAGTCATGTTATATGATAGTTGGCTGCTCAAAGGGATAAGCAGAATGAGCATTCCAATCTCTTGTCAGATTTTGCAAACCCCCAGATACTAATGTTCCTGGATTTTTCCAGCAGTGCACGCGCTAGCATTTGAGCTATCCAGGCTTTTAATACTCGGAAGAGGCAATCAGAAATTAGCAATGAATAAAATAACTTGACACTGAAAAGCAAAAAGCTTTTTTTGAGAAAAAGTATTTTCTTGCTCTGTGCTTGGGGGTTACAAATAGTATATAGCATGAAATGACTCAAACTTACTGACAGTCAAATCATAATAAAGTTTATAGTTCATAGCTGAGCTTTAGGCTAAACAATAACTAATGCATAAATAATTAGGAAATTAAAATCATAGACTTGCAGATACATTACTGTTATTGATCATACCAGTAAAATGTATTATTATTATCTATCAAGTGTACATCAACTACAACTATTAAGCATAGGTGAAAAAAGTGAAAACGTGAAAGTGATGCATTTTGCCACTATGTTTGCACACAGTGGAATTGGTCCTCTGCATTTTAACCCATCCGTGCAGTGAAACACACACATAGGTGAAGTGAGCACACATGCCCGGAGCAGTGAGCAGCCAGCACAGAGCCCGGGGAGCAACTGGGGGTTAGGTCCCTTGCCCAAGGGCACTTTAGCCATGACTTGTTGTTACTTGGAATCGAACCAGGGACCTTCCGATCATAAAGTTGTTTCCTTAATCACAAGCCTACGACTGCCCCCAGTTCGACCTGATGTCATAGACAGGAATTAAAGCCTCTTTGTCCCTTTTGTAGCTCCTGACGAAGAATCCGACTCGACGTTTGGGCTGTGTGGCAGCAAACGGTGGAGAAAATGCTGTAATGGCGCACATGTTCTTCAACACCATTGACTGGGACAAGCTCAACCGGCGAGAACTCCACCCTCCTTTTAAACCCCAAATCGTGAGTCTCAATCTTGAGATTATTAATCACACACCGTTATGTACATTACATATCAATTATCATGACTGTATGTTAAATGTAACTGTAAGAGATAACTAGCAGAGGGTGCATTGTGTTTAATTTTTGGTTTATTAGTTACTTCTGCATTGCTAAGCCAGGATAAAAAATATATTTCTAAACCTTACATTTTTTTCAAGAAAATTTTAAATGTTACTTAAAAATGTTTGCATGCCAGCAAAGAAACCTATTGCAGCAATTTTTAGACAGAAATACACAATGAAGGCTGCTACTTATTTGCACCAAGAAAAGCAATATATTTATTTATATTATTATTAAAAGTATTTTATGTAATATTTTGCATAATATTTTACTGACACGAACATTTTTGTATCATAATTGTGTATGCAGTGTGATGTTTGTTTGGAAATCTTAATCATTATTGATTCATTAATGCAGAAATCATAACATCTCGTACAAATTTTGTACTAAAATTAGAAATATTACTAAAATGAATACCAGTTCATAAACTGTTCTATTACAAGCCTTATTTCTCTTTCTATTTCTCTATCAAGTTCGAGTTCAAAAGTCATTCATTGGCATAATTGTTGAAGGTACATTGTTGTCAAAGCATTACCTTGACTGACATTACAGACTACAGACTGAGGAAATCACTGAGGAAGTACAGACTGACTGACCACAATCTGGCAGTGGAAACAGGTTGACATCTGGCAGTGGAAACAGGAGAGAGAGCAGAGTGTGCTATATATATCTTCTTCTTCTTTCTGCCTCTCCCTTTTATCAGCGGTTGCCACAGCGTGTCAGTCTTTTCCACCTCACTCTGTCCCCTGCATCTTCTGCTTTCACACC
>JAOUQV010000034.1:137795-153437 GCA_028565295.1 Aspidoras spilotus | reverse complement strand
CCTATTTAAAGACATCCGAGCAGTCTAATTTTTATCATAGCTACACTTCAACTATGAGGCAAAATAAGAAAAAAACATTCTAGGATTTTTAAAGATTTCTTTTTGTAATTTATGTAATTTTTTGTAAAATAAGTATTTGATCAATAAAAGTAGTTCGACTCAGTACTTTGTAACATAACATTTGTTGGCAATGATAGAGGTGACTTACTACAGTGTGTTACTGCTAGGCCCTTTGTTACTTTGGCCCTAGTTTTCTGTAGGTCATTCATCAGGCTCTCTGTGTAGTTCTGGGATTTTTGCTCACCGATCTCATGATCATTTTGACCCCATGGGATAAGATCTTGCGTGGGGACCCAGATCGAGGGAGATTATCATTGGTCTTGTATGTCTTTCATTTCCTTACAAATACTTATTACTTATTTTCCACAATAATTACATTAATCTTTTTTTTTTTAAACATACAATGTGATTTTTTTTTCATTTCGTCTCGCATAGTTAAAGTGTGCCTATGATAAACATTACAGATCTCTCTCATCTTTCTCAGTAGGAGAACAGACATTTTTTTTTTCAGGGTTGCCATTGTTACTTAGAATTCTCCAGGAATAAATCCAGACTGCAGGCCGGACAGTTCAGTAACTGTATAAATATCGTCTGAAATCATGCCCTCTGTGGTTTTGCATTATGAAAAATGACATTAACATTTACACTTCTGTGATGGCAGTACTAATGTCCTTTCCAAAGGAATTTCAGAACGTATATTAACAAATAAAGAATGTATATAAACAAAATATATCATTTGCATATTCCACTTTGTACTGCCAACTCTGTTTTCAACTATGGACAAAGTCTTAATCTGTACTTGGCGAGGTCAAAGATCAAAGGTGAACGAACCCCTGAACAAAGCATCTTTTATGCTGAGACTGACGGCCATAAAATATTAACCTTTTTATCAGAGCCGCAAATTTGACAAATTAATTCTGGGAGTCCCGCAGCTGAATAGTGTCTTTATTTAAAGCCACTGCAAGCTTATAAATGATTGGGATGCTTAGTTAGTCCGTTTATCCCTCGGAGCTCATCCGTGCAGCCAGATATTGCAAAGTGATGACGGCTATGTCATGACATACATGTAATCACAGAGCAACTGCAACATATTAATTTTGTTGTATAAATAATGTTTTTATGATCTGTGTTTGTGTGTGTGTGTGTGTGTGTGTGTAGTTGAGTTCCAGATCAGAGAGTCCACCTGCAATCCCCCCTCGGCTGAGAACTCCTCTTCCCTTCTCTTCTCTTCCCCGTTTCACGCGTGGAGTCAGTGATCAAACAGACAGCTCTTCAAGCCCTCCTCCCCCTCCGCCTCCCCGCGACCCTATCCCGGATGTGATTCCTCTTGTACCTCAGCGCCCTCCTGAGAGTTTTATCAATTGCCCCATGAACCCTGCTGTGTCGCCGGTGGGACGCGTTCATTGGGACTACTGCAGCTCTCCCTCATCCCCCTGCACCCCGCCCAGCACACCTTCCCCTCGTCTCCCATTACCTGCCCCGGGCACACCATCACCCCGTGTTCCACGTCGCCTCTGCCCCTCCCCTGTGCCCCACCTACCTCCCCCAGTTCCACCCAGACATAATTCTACACCCCCCTCGTTGCCCAAACTGCCACCAAAGACTTACAAGAGAGAGTTGTCTCACCCCACTAACACACTCTCTCCACCCTCCACTCACACCTTGTCTGACAGCAGCCATTGAATATGAGCCATCAGTTAATTCCTGGGTCAAGCAGGGACAGAGCTAGTCCAGTATCCTGGTATCTATCAACGAGATACCTTTTAACCCCTTTGTGATTGGATAAACAATTTAACTTAAGCTCCATTTTTTTTTTTTTTTGCCGAGCTGACAGTTGCTTGAGGACGTCCAGTGTGTGTCATTTAGTAAACACTGTTCACTAACCAAGCCCATTTTTATTACAAACGCAAGTCTGAGCTTGTTAATGATGATATCCGGTTCTGTGCTGATGTCACAGGGAGCCTGGACAGTGACTGGGTGTTGATCTCCCGCTGCTGCTTCACCATGGCCAAAGTCTTAACCTGTACTTGGGGAGGTCAGGGATCCACACCAAGCATCTCTCATGCTGCCTTTTACTTTACTTACAGCCATGACCTTTGACCTGAGACTGTGACAGCCATAAACTATTAACCTTTTTTTTTTAGAGCAGCAGATTTGATGGATTTATTCGGAGAATCCCGCAGCTGAACTGTGTCTTTATTTAAAGCCATTACAGCACCAAGATGATGTCTTAATTACACAAACAACACATTTCCCATAATGCAACTCTTTAGTGAATACAAGAGCATAGTGAAGGGCCAGAACTTGTTGCCATGGCCCCATTATATAATATTATATGTGCCTTTTTCACTGTTACCGAACAAACGTGACTTTTTAAAGCTTTTACCATGTTCAGAACAAAGCACACACTACAGCTAAGTGTGTGTGTGTGTGTATGCGTGATTGTGTTTTCATTCTTTCTGCTTTCATGTCATTACTCACAACATGCCTTAATAACACACTTGCTGACAATCGTAGCATTAGTCATAATGCCCTTCCCCTTGTTCTGTGTGCAGACACTCTCTCTCTCCCCCCCCTCACACCCACACACACATTACATAGCCATCTATACCTTTTACACAGTTCAGTGTTAATATAAATGAAAGTGTTTGCATCCGTTCCTGCTCTGTTTAAAAAATTTATGGGCTGTGTCCCAAATTGCACATTGGTATTACTGATATTATGGTAAACTGGCATTGGTTATGGACACAGCTTGGTTTTTACAATTGAAATTGTGTTATGTCCCAAACCACACACTTTTGTACTAAATAGTGCACCAGCAGAGGTACCTGCCAGCTGCTGCTTGTGCCTGTGTCCCAAGCCACCCAAGTTTACTAAACAGATTCTAGAAGTGGTACATTTTCTTACCATATTATTTTGTCTACTGTGAGGCTTTGAGGCTTGGGACCATAAAAGACATATTAACGATACATTCTATCACCATTTTTGCCCCAAAACAAAAAAAAAGAACCATTTTGCATTCTACTTTGCTATTATACTATGTAGAATTCTATGCATGCTCAGTATGTGGCTTGGGACAAAACCAGAAACACTAAGTAGTATTATATGCCATGCACTGTGTTTCAAGGCACTGCTAATGTTATAAACAGTGTCACACTGTTGTCAGTGGGTTTGGGATACATGCATCAATGCTTGATTTTATTTTTTTTTTCCCCAGATCACTCATAGGTTCTGTCCCAGACCACTACTGCTGCAGTAACTAGTCACCAAATATGGATTAAAAAAAAAAAAGCTATCTAGTGCACTGCACTAAAGATGTGGAGTATGAAATGTACCCTCACGACTTTCTAAACACACATACGTATGTATGTCACGTCCCAATTTACACACTAGTATATGAAGTCTATGCCAAAGTAGTGCACTATTACAGTGTTCTTTACTCTCATAATTCTAAGTAACAAACGAAAAAAGTGGATGGATAAAACGTACACATGCACACTTCTGCATGTTACAGAGGGAATCACTCATGGGCTGACATTTTATGATTGTGCTTGTTTTGTGTTTGGTGATGATGATGATGATGATGATGATTTGGGGCCTTGTTTTTTTTATTTTTTTATTTGCACTTTAGGGCCGTACTGTTAAAGAGGCGCCCTCAGGTCACATGACTCGCGCCTCACCTCTCACCCACAACCGTCACTGTGGTCCGGCTGTGTCCCAAAATAATTACTAGTGTGTAATGTTACTCTGTCTCTGCACGCTGTCTGCTCGGTCAGAGCTCAGATACACGGAAGTGTTCACGTCAGTAATCTACTCGCCTAATTATCTTGTGTGTAGTGCACATTTCCTTCATAGTTCTCCAATAAGCTTGCATGCTAATTGTGTAAACTCCGCCCATTCCTACTTTTACTGTCAAGCCCTAAGTCTTAACCAGCCTGCATGCTTACTGTACATTGACCCTGTAATCTAACGCCCCTATTCAGGATGAGGCGGGACACAGCCAGACTGCCAGCTTTCGACAGTGAAGACAATGAGAGAAAAACGCTTGTCCTCTCTCAAAGAATAATGATATTTTAGCCTTACACTGGGCTCATAATTGGTTCTTTAAGATGTCACATCTTGTTATATTTCATGTCATGTCCAGCATCCGTGTGTGTGTGTGTGTGTATTGGGGGGTGGGGGTGTTGTTTATGGGCGTGGCCTGTATCTTGTTCTCTGTGGGACTCATTAATAAACAGCCAGTCTTATTTTGTACAGAATGCAATAGAATGTCTTCATATGTTTCTTTTCTCATGTTTCAGCACATATATATATATATATATATTTTCCTCAGGGTCATGTGAGAGGGTCAAATGGACGGTCCAGCAATGTAGAAAGGAATATATAAAACAACCAGGACGTCTGCGTGGGTAAAACATGGTATAATATTTGAAATGAATAAAGAAAGCAGCACATTAAAGCAATGAAGGACTGAGACGAAAGTAACGTGATTAGACGGCAGTAAGTCTTTGTGTACAAGTAGGAGGCAATGTAGAGACGGTATCTCACAAAGCGTGGGTTGCTTCCCAAACCACACAAGAAATACCCTTAGATCACTCGCTTCTTAGTCTAGCATGTTGGAATAAGAGAGTGCTTGGGAACTGAGGGGGTATATGGGGTAAATGGGGTCAATGGTCAAAGTTGATACAGGTCCAGATCAAGCAAATTATTCCTGGAATCTGATAGGTTGGATTTTAAATGAGAGTCTGTTCACACATGAAAAGCATATGTGTGTGTGTGTGTTAGACGTTGCTGCAGGGACCCTCACTGTCATCGCTGTTGTTCCAGAGTCCCTCCCCTTCACCAACACACACACTTCTGTACACAGCACTGAACACACACAAGTGCAGTACGTTGCAGTTATTATTTATTGTCGTTTTATTTAGTCTACAGCATAATCTCATACACAAACACACACTCACCATGATGATTCTGTTGGTCTCTGTGGATTTATTATTTGATTGGTTGAGCTGAAAGAAACCATGCTCTCTTTAGCAGGAGCTCCATCTCCCTACACACACACACACACACACACACACATACAACAAAAAAGGTTTAAATAGATGAAACCTGGTTTATACTTGAATTATAAATGTGTAACTCAGTTATTTTACAAATTAATATTAGAAATATGAAATAAATTTGTTGCATGCTAATATGTTTCTAGCAAGTCGCATCTGAGGGGTTATCTGAGATTATTAAAGCCTTGCTCATTGGAATAAGCCTGGCTTAAGTTAGCCAAGCAGTTCACTCCAGGCTCATTCTGTTTCATTAACAGAAGAATCCAGGTGTAATCTGTTAGTCGTGGCTTTATGGACCAGGTAAAGGCTTTGGGAACAAAAGGTTGCAGGTGTAGTCCTCACTCCAAGCAAGTCAAAGCTGAAGTGCTATTGTGCACCCAACCCCGAATTGCCCCTCCTACGCTTCAATAGGTGCACCCTTAGATAGGTCTAACTTCTTTACGTGGATCAGTAAAGTATTTATTACTATTATTATCATTTCCATTAATTCAAGCCAGGCGTTTGTTATAGAAGCTAACAGCATGCACATTGTATTTAAACTGCCTCAATCAGTCAGCAACTCAAATATGTACAACCATGCAAGCAAAGAACAGGTTCTGCAGAATTACTTATAAGCCACTATGAGGTAAATGTTTTAATATGAATTACTTAAATTGTATGTAAATCAAAGTGAAAGTGATAAATCTTTGCCACTGTACACACACAGCAGAATTTGTCCTTGGCATTGAACCAATCCATGCAGTGAAACATTTTTACACACTGCTGAAGTGAGCACACGTGTTGGGAGCAGTGAGCAGCCTGCACAGCGCCCGGGGAGCAACTGGGGGATCGGTGCCTTGCCCAAGTGCTCTTCAGCCATGACTTGTCGGTACTACGAATAAAACCAGGGACCTTGCGGTCACAGGGCTGGTTCCTTAACTTAACCACAAGGCTAAAACTGCCCCTAAATGTAAATACTTGCATTAGGTTTAGACTTTATAAAAATGAGGACATACGGAAACAAATACTGTACTGTACTCAGGTGAAAGTGATCAGTTGAGTGAGTTTAATAAGTACATATTGTTCATAAAGTAAAAGTAAGTATTATTATAATTAGCCGAAACAAATTAAATTCAGTATTCAATAGTATTAAAAGATAATGGACTTGAATTTTTGGATGCTACCGCTGCAGTTTTAAATCGAAATAATCTGACATCATGCAGCTTGTATTGATGATCATCTAAGCCTCATCTATATCCTTGCATACAGCAGGTTTGTCCAAATGCATATATAGCTATAGCCACTTAGTGAGGCTTACGCTCACCAACACTGAATGCTCATGACCTTTGATTCCTCAGGCAGCACCGCGTTAAATCCGACATCATACTGTAATAAGTATTGCCACATGGGCTCAGGAACACTTTAGAAAACCATTGTCAGTGAACACAGTTCATCACTCCATCTACAAGTGCAAGTTAGAACTCTATCATTCAAAGTGAAAGCCATCTATCAACACCATCCAGAAACGCCACCAGCTTCTCTAGGTCAGAGCTCATCTGAGATGGACTGACACAAAGTGGAAAAGTGTCTTGTGGTCTGATGAGTCCATATTTCAAATTGTTTTTGGAAATCATGGAAATTGTATCCTCTGGGCAAAGGAGGAACGGGACCGTCAGGATTGTTACCTCTAATCGTTATCTCTAATTCTATTGGAATGTGTTAGTGCCCATGGCATGGGCAACTTGCATATCTGTGAAGGTAACTGTGAACTGAAAAGAACATACTGTACATGTGCCATCTAAGTAACATCTTTTTCACGGACATCCTTGGTTATTTTATCAAGACAATGCCAAACCACATTCTACAGGTGCTACAACACTATGGCTTCATAGTAAAAGTGTGCGGGGACTATACTGACCTGCCTGCAGTCCAGAACTGTCTCCCACTGAAAATGAATTGCATTATGAAGCATAAAATACTAGTGTTGTTAAAAGAAGAGGTGATGTAACACAGTAGTCAACATGACTCTGTCCCAACTGTTTTGGAATTAAAAATGAGTGAATATAAAAAAAAGTTATTTGTTTTAACATTAAATATATTGTCTTTGTGGATTATTTAATTGGATATGGGTTTAAAAGTATTTGCATATCATTATATTTTTTTTTATGTTTTATAACATCCAAACTTCATTGGAATTAGGGTGGTACTTTAAAACCTATATAACAAGTGTGAATTGAGTTAGTTATAAATATTTCCTAAGAGTTTACAAACACTGACAACGGGTTCACAGGCACCAGTGTATAATCAGTATACATTTGGAATGTTCTGACTAAAGTCTAATTACAATACTAGCAAAAAAAAGCAGTTGCTAATACTAGCCTGTTTGAAGGGTGCGTCCCAGATAGGTCGGAAGGCTCTGGTCGGTGTTTTGTGGCGGTGGTTAGCTGTGCGTCGTCCCGTCCCTGAAACTTTTACGCACACTTCAGGAGGTAAAGGAACAGCTCTGGGAATCTGCCAGCGCGTACACACACTTCTGTCCCTCTGCAAACCCCCGATGGAGAGGGGGTATGATGGCTTCAAAAGGACAGGAATCTCGCTGTCCTCATCTTCATCGTCCTCGTCTCGTCTACGCAGTTCTAGTGTATCATCTGGGCTGCAGGTTGTCACAGAAGAGTAATCAAAGACAGATGTGTCTCCAACATCCGCATCTGTGTCTGCATCGTCAGTACGCTGAGGCATAGCGTAAGCATCCGAGCGACACACTCGACCATCTAGGCCAGGGGACCCGCAGAGACGCTCAGCTAAACCCGATGGGGACTTCAAGGCGGGAAGGGAAGCTGAAAGTTGTCCCGGAGCACCCAGGTTAAGAAGGAGATTCTGAGGACGACATGATTGAACCGGACGGCACGCCACAGGAGGGAAATCCCACATGCTGCTCTCCGTCCAGCCAGCAGAGGAAATTGGCTCACATAAACACTCGCTGGAATTTCTGCAGAGCAAAAAAGCCCATAATCACATAAGCTCCCACATGAAAGTTATTCCCAGATAGCAAAGAAAGTTCAAACCAGTAGTGTGTGGTCATGCACTTCAAACTTTCTGAAGTGGTAACAACATCCATGTGTATTTTAAACATTATATAAATATACATTATATTTAATAAATAAAGTTAAATAAAAGCATCAACCAATTAAAAACACTACTTTGCAGTGTATGAAGCATATCTGACATGTTGTGGCTCATTAGAATGCCATCTGCTTCTTTCACCTGCCTAATGCCCCTACATATATTGTGTCATATCTAAATAAAAAGTTTTAAGGTGATGGGTACTACTAACTATATTCACCGAACACACACCATTGCAACAAGCTAGCATACATCTTCCTCAGATAAGATTGTTAATAAAGCTAAATAGTGATATAGTGAGTGAGATCAATAATCAGAGATTTGATGTTCCACACCAATCTAAAATAGACAGTATGTTGCAGTACCGCAGTATTCCTGCAGGAGGCCGTAAGGGGCATGGCACTGTCAGGTGACTTGATTCTCTTTTATGTCCATTGGCACGGTATTTGGTGAAGGCAGAGCGCGTGCACTCGGGGTTCTCAGTGCAAAACCTGTTATTGAGGGTAAAATTAGCACAAACACACAAATATACTCAACAAAAATATAAACACAAGACTTTATATTTATATATATAGGTTTTGCTGCCATTTTTCATGAGCTGAACTCAGAGAGCTAAGACTTTTTCTATGTATACAAAAGGCATTTTCAAATTTGTGTAAATCTGTGTTAGTGAGCGCTTCTCCTTTGTCGAGGTCCATCCACCTCACAGGTGTGGCACATCAAGATACTGATTATACAGAATATATTCAGAATGAAACACAGACACACACATAGAAACTGACACTACCTAATGCCTTAATTGTATATAAAACATTACGTCACTTTAGCACAGTAAACCTTGCAAAATACACACACAAACCTTTAATCATATTACTTTAGTAAAGCCTACAAAACACACTTCCTGCATCAATCCTGCTTTGTGACTGACCATTTCACTGACTCCGCCCGCTTGTTTGGTGGCCCTGCCCCATCCGTCCATCTCCCTGCCTTCTCCAGGGTCATGTGACATCGCGTGATAAGGTTGCGTAGCACCTGACTGCTGTTGTGTAGCAAGTGCCAGTCTGAGTGTTCACCACCAGAGTAGCTTAGCAACACCTGACACATGTACACAGGTAAATGAGATAAATGTGTATCAGTGTGAACCTGTGGGTTTGAGTATGTGTGTGGGTGTGTGTAATACACTCACCTGCACAGTGTTCAGGTAGGTATGTAAGCGTGTCACAGGAGCTAACAGTAGAGAAAGCAATCTGAACTTTTCTCCCTCCTCCTGTAACATTAACACCGTCATCATTAACACACAAATACCACAAAACTTATTTTTACATATTTAGACATACAATGAACAAATGAGGAAGCACACACACAGTACTGTCAATTCACAATATCTATACTTCTAACACACTCATAAGGTGTGTGTGGGTCTGACCTGTGTGTTTAGTGGTTTGTCAGTTGGATCCCTGCTGAACTCTGTAGTCAGCATTGTTGCCAGTGTAGCTATGTATCCGAGATACATATCACAGAATGCTGACTGTAAAGAAACACACACACCCACACACACATACTGTTACACAGCAGGACAGTGAATAAATAATACAATGTTGTGTAATAGCTGCACCACTGATCTGCACATGAAACTGATATGAAAAGTGTAAGCTGTGTGTGTGTGTGTGTGTGTGTGTGATGTTTACTGGAATGTAAATAGTACAACAGTGTTGTATACATTGTCCTCTGTGGTAAGTTTAAGGAAAGCATCTCCCAGCACATCTTTGTGTTCATCATCCCTCAACTTCTCCTGTAGACTGTTTCTGAACAGCAGGTGGCGCTGCACCATCTCATCCACATGTTTGGCAAATATCTTACTGACACACACACAACCACACACAGAGGATAAAATGCTAGTGCTATGGTAGTAAGATGTGACAGTATGTAAGAATGTGTGTGTGTGTGTATGAGTGTGTGTGTTTTACTATGTCCCTGTGTGCTTGGATGACAGGTTTCTGTATTTCTCCTGAAGCAGGTTGAGTTTGGAAAAATAATCCCATTCAGACTTTAACAGGGAGATACTGACATGCTGAAGTCTGCCTGTGGTAACACACACACACACACACACACACACACCAATATTACTACTTTATATTTTGCTGACTAAGCATCAGTATGCAAACTTCAACATACAACATCATATACTGTACACTCCATTGCCAAATGTATTTGATTGCCAGCCTCCACACACGTGAACTTGAATCACATCCTTAATCCATATGGTTAAATATGATGCCGGCCCACACTTTTTCAGCTATAACTAGCTATATACTTAGGTCAGACACCGATGTTGCAAGAGAAGACCTGGCTCTACTCTAATTCATCCTAAATGTTTTATAGGGTTGAGGTCAGGACTCTGTGCAGGTCAGTCATATTTTTCCACACCAAGCTTGTTTCTTTTTCTTCTTTCAGCCTCTCCCTTTTATCAGGGGTCACCACAGCGAGTCAATCTTTTTCACCTCACTCTGTCCTCTACATCTGCTTTCACACCAACTACCTGCATGTCTACATTGACCACATTCATATATGTCTTTGGTTTTCTCTCTGCCTCCTGCCTTGCAACCCTATCTCCAATATCCTACTACTAATATATCCACTGTGCACATGTCCAAACCATCTCAATCGGGCCTCTCTAACCTTGTCTCCTAATTTTACAACCTGTGATGTCCCTCTGATATTCTCATTCCTAATTCTGTCCATCCTGGTCACTCCTAATGAGAACCTTAACATTTGCTTGGACAGTTAAAGTGTCTGAACTCCTGCACCTTTGTGAGCACTTCTCCCTGTAGCCTGACAGTTCTACCTGCCTCCCTCTCATTCACACACATGTATTCTGTTTTACAAGTGTTGACTTTCATTCCCCTCCTTCCCAGAGCATACCTCTACCTCTCCAAGTTCTTTTCTAGCTGGTCCCTGCTCTCACTACAGATCACAATGTCATCTGCAAAGATCAATTTCCAGCCATTTTTCCAATTTTTCAGCCACTCCGGTATTCCTCATACAACACCACAGTTCCTGCCTCTGCACCCTATCATAAGCTTTCTATAAATCCACAAAGACACAGTGTAGCTCTTTCAGAACTTTTATTTACTTCATCATCAGCATTTCTAAAGCAAATATCACATCTGTGGCATGAAACCATACTGCTGTTTACAATTGGTCACTGACTGTCTAAGCCTAGCTTCAACAACTCTCTTCCAAAACTTCATTGTGTGATTCATTAAATTTATGCTTCTGTAATTGCTACAACTCTGCACATCACCCTTGTTCTTATAAATTGGTACAAGTACACTGTTCCTCCATTCCTCAGGCATCAATTCACTCTCAAAAATCTCATTAAATAATCTAGTCAAAAACACCACTCACATCTCTCCTATACATCTCCATACCTCCACCGGTATGTCGTCAGGTCTGACTTCTTTTCCCCTTCTTCATCCTTTTCAAAGCTTTCCTTACTTCATCCTTGCTAAACCTTGCTATATTCTGTTCCACTATTTCTATGCCTTCCACTCTTCTTTCCTGTAATTCTCTTCATTAATCAGCTCCTCAAAATACTTCTTCTATTTTCCCCTCAGCCTCTCCTCACCTGCCAGTCCCTCTTCATTTCTATCGTTGATCACCCTGATATACTGCACATCCTTTCCCGCTCTATCTCTCTGCCTCGCAAGGCAATACAACTCCTTCTCTTCTTCCTTAATGTCTAACGTCTCATACAACTTATCATAGGCTTTGTGCTTGGCCTTTGCTACCTCCCTCTTTGTCCTACACTTCATCTCTCCTTGTCCCACTCTTGTAGATCACACTTTGCCTCTCCTTCTTTTAGAAATATGTGTTTACCACAGCCATTTCCATCCTCTGCAAAATCCACCACCATCTGTCCTTCAGGCTTCCTATCCTTAACACCAAACTTGCCCATAAACTCCTCACCTCATTTGTTTCTTTCACCAACATGCACATTAAAGACTCCTCTCTGGAAATGCTTTCTACCACTTTATCTAGCTCCCTTTAGAATATATCTTTCTCCTCCAACTCACAGCTAACCTGTGGTGCATAGCCACTGATAACATTAACCATTACACCTTTAATTTCTAACTTCAAACTCATCACCCTATCTGACACTATTTTCACCTCAACAACACTCAAGACCACCCCGACTCCATTTCTCTTCTAATCCACACCCCGATATAACAATTTAAAATCTGCACCAATGTTTAAGCCTTGCTACCATTTCACTTTGTCTCCTGCACACAGACAAAATATCCACCTTTCTTCTCTCCATCATGGAGCCATACACCAAGCTTGCTCATCAATGTATTTATGAACAGGGATTTGTTCACCCGTGCCTAGTCATGTTGGAACAGAAATAGCCATCCTAAAAATTTTTAGACAAATTTAGGAGCAGCCTCGGTATGCTGAAGTATCCCAAGTTCCTAATCACTTCCACTTATAACAACTGATATTAAGTAGTGGAAAAATGTATTTCACAAATGTTTGTAGTAATGCTCGATTATAAACCAGTGGCCATGGACATGATCGGAACACCTAAATTCCATGATTTCTATGGATACTTTGGCAATATTGTGTAGGTTCTAACTGGTCCTCACTCAGTGGGACATAACCAGTGCAACTTACCTTTTTGCATGCAGATCGACTCTCCTTCATCTCTGATACTTAAGTGGGAGGAAATTTCACCTGAAATACCAAGACCCCACCACACACACACAAACAAACGCACATGTTAATCTCACTATAAAATCACATGCTACACTAATAATCTAAATCTTAGCTCACCTGAGTTATGTCCTGCCCACAAACCCTGCAAGTAGGAGTGCAGAAGAAGAGCTCCAGCAGCTGGGCAAAAGAGTGGGACTACGTTGATATCATTAACATTTTTTATATCATTGGTTCCGCCGCTGACACCGTTCACACCGCTACAACCTGGAACACTGAACACACAGACACACCCACAGAGTAAAACAACGGTGTGTTAATTAATAATCTCACTGGGTCATCATTAATAATGTATTATAAATGTGACGTGAATGATCCTTGAACCTTGAATAAATATGTATTGTATTAAAACCAAAATATAAATATAGCAAGAGGAAATGATTGTGCAATTGTGGTAGGAATATAATCAAGATTGTCCTCAATTTCTTCTTCATTTTTATTTTTTAAGTTAATTTTAGCTTACGCTCTTGGGTCCCATACCTGGTACCTTAACGGAGAGGGGTCCAAGTACACAGTGGACAGCTAGGCTTAACACACTAATATGGGCCCTACTTTCCAGGTTAGTTTTTTGGTGTATTGTTTACAATTAACATCATTTTAGAACCCATGGCTATTTACAAGGTTATATTCACTCACAAGGCTACATTCATGTCAGGGAGAATTTGGAATCTCCAATTCATTTAGCATCCATATTTTTGGGAGGAAACTAAAGCACTCGAAGGAAATCCACATGAACAGGGAAAAACATGAAATCCCATGAACTTCTTGCTGTGAGATGACTGCACTTACCCATACTTCACCATGCAACACTAAAATCTCATATCCTAGATCTCAATCAATTCATTACAATTGATTCATTACAAAGTGGAATGTGTTGAGAACAAAATAACATAAAAACGATCAATGTAAATAAAAATTATTTTTATCCCATGGATTTGGAATCATACTCAAAATAAAAGAGAAAAATCACATTACAGGCTGATTCAACTTCAGTGGAAATTCCTCAAGACAAGTTAAAATGAGACTCAGCAGAGTGTGTTGCCTGCACATGCCTGTATGACCTCCCTACAATGCCTAGGAATTCTCCTGCTGAGGCAGCAGATGCATCAGTCATCTCCCAGACAGTATATGGTACAACGTGATGTTGGTGGATGGAGGGACACATGATGTCCCAGATGTGCTCGATTGAATACAGGTCTGGAAAACAGGTAGGACAGTCCATATCATCAATGCCTTCATCATACAGGAACTGCTGACACACTTCAGCCACATGAGGCCTAGCATTGTCATGCATTAGAAGGAACCCGGGGCTCACTGGACCAGCGTGTGGTCTTTCAATGTGTCTGAGGATTTCATCCCGGTACTTAATAGCAGTCAGGGTACTATGGCTAGCACACAGTCATTCAAAGAAATGCCTCCCCACACTATTACAGACCCACCACCAAACCGGTCATGTTTGAGGATGTTACAGGCATCAGAGCATTCTCTTCTGCGACTCCAGGCTCAGTAATGTCTGCCACATGTCGTCAATGTGAACCTGCTCTCATCCGTGAAGAGAACATGGCGCAAAAACAAATCTGCTGATTTTGGTGCTTTTGGAAAATGCCAATCACTCTGCACGGTCTGCTGGACTATTAGCACAAGCCCCACCTAGAATCATGCATATTAGTGGCCGGCTAGAGGTCTTTTTGAATGCTTTGGCAGTGCTCCTTGTGTTCTCCTTAAACAAAGGAGAAAGAAGCAGTCCTGCTGCTAGGTTGTTGCCCTCCTAAGGCCACCTCCACTTCTCATGGTGTACTGGCCTCTGTCCTGTTATGTCCTCAATGCTCTGGATACTGTGTTTACAGACACAGCAAACCTTTATGCCACAGGTCACATTAATGTTCCATCCTGGATTAGATCCACTACCAATGAAAATTTCGTGGGTTGACGACACCTCCTCATCCTACCTCTAGGAGAGAGAGAGAACTGACAAAATCCAAAAGTGACCAAAACATCAGCCAGAAAGGCTGAGCACAGAGAAAATGTCTGTGATCACCACCTACAGAACCACTCCTTAGAGGGGTTGTTTTGCTAATTGCCTCTCATTTCTACCAGTTATCTGTTTCATTTAAACAACAGCAGATGAAATTGATTCACCATCATTGTTGCTTTCTAACTGGACAGGTTAATGCCATTGATCTTGACTTACATTGTGTTGTTTAAGTATTACCTTCAATTTGTTTGAGAATTATATTAGGAAATAGATATTTACTGACAACACTCTACTATTATTATACAATTAACCAGCAAATTATAGAATAAAAATGTTTTACTCTACAGAGGTAAAATTATTAAAAACTATGAAAAGTCTATTTTATGAAGCCTATTAGAGTAGGAGTAAGAGTAGACCATTGCCTTGCGCTTCGTTAATTTACACTTAATCCACATGGGGTCGTGGGGTGCATGGTGGTATACAATGGTAGGTTATTGGTCTTGACAACGTTTTTTTTTTCTTCATGCCAACGTTCAAATATGAAAATCTAATGAAATAGCCACAATAAAAAGCACTAGCTAGACGAGCTGATATTGTAACTTTGTTTATGCTCTTACACAAATGCTTCAAACTAAAGTTTTCATTGTACAATGCTAGTTTAATTAAATATGT
>JAOUQV010000032.1:4794-22843 GCA_028565295.1 Aspidoras spilotus | reverse complement strand
TTGCGGGAGGCGATGTTTTTGGTAAACAGGCGAGGCTTGTGTTTGCCGAGTTCCTTCCTTTTCTTTTAGTCTTTCCTTAGGGCTCTCCAGTGTGGGGTTAACGATTAAGTTGTGTGAATTTTTCTTGTTGTTTGTTTAGTTCACATTTCCCTCTTGTGTTTGGGTTCGTTAAGTAATTTAGTGGTTAGTCCAATCTAATTTACACTTGGGCTAGGAGAAGGTTTATATTGCCTTCTTATTACTCATTTTAGCAGCATCGTTTCCATGTTGGCATGGAGCGGCCTAATAATGCTAGGGGTTTTGGATTGGTATATTGGTATAAGTGATCTTGGTCTGCTTGAGCTTTAACGCTTTCTACTCAGATGGCTGCTTTTAGGCCCACTGAAGCAGTAATCTTTATAAGTGTAATCCTTAGCCTCCTGTATAGGTTGTTTCCTTTTTCAAAGGAGCTGTACCTCCTTTGACTAACTCTCACATGTTGCTCGTTGTCATATTTTATATAATTTTGGTTCGAGGGGTGCGAGGCTGAACTTCTATCCATTTCTTAGGCAACCAGCTATAACTAAGTTCGGTAGGTCTGTCACCCCTACCCAAAGATCTTCCCACTCTTTTGCCACAGAGACGGGTTGGTCCTACATAGTAGACTGTCTTGGGGTAGCTCACTTAGTTTCGGGGTTTTGAACTAAAGTACTCTTTGCTCAGAATAACTAACTAAATCATGATGCGAAAGGTACGAGTTTTAGTCTCTGCTTTATTGTGCTTTGATAATTTATTTCATTTCTTTTTCAGCTTTCCCTTGCGGTACTTTATCTATTGCTTTATTGTGTCTTTTTTATCTCATATACTTGGACGGAAAAATGTTTTGGTTGGTTAATTTTAGTTTTTCTAAACTTGTTAATGTTGTTAATTAGTTAATGTATTTAAGCTAGCTTTATGGCTCAGGATGATCCAACTTGCATGGATGTTTTCTCGGTGTAAGTGAGGTGCTTAGCTATCTCAGCCACATCCTGATTGTTCCAAGTGCACCTTCCGGTACACTTACCATGTTACGACTTGCCTCCCCGTTGTATTTTTTGGTGTATTATTTATTGTTGGGTGTTGTGTGGGGGAGAGTGACGGGCGGTGTGTGCGTGTCTCAGAGCCTGGTTCAAAAGGACTCTCTGTTTTCTTTTTACTACTAAATCCTCCTTCAGGTGTGTGTTTCAATAAACCATTCGTGATTTTCTGCGATAGAAAATGTAGCCCATTTCTTCCCACCTCGTACGCTACACCTCGACCTGACGTTTTGGGGTTTATCCATTTTGCTTACTGTTTAACCCTCATGGGGTAAGCTGGCGACGGTGGTATATAGGCGGGGTTAACAAGAAGTGGTGAGGTTTAACGGGGATTATCGGTTCTAGAACAGGCTCCTCTAGGTGGGTCTGAGACACCGCCAAGTCCTTTGGGTTTTAAGCTACGCTCGTAGTACCCTGGCGGATATTTTTGTAAATTGATATCTTGGTTTAAGGCTAAGCATAGTGGGGTATCTAATCCCAGTTTGTTTCTTAGCTTTCGTGGGTTCGGATTTTTGTAATAAAGTTACTTTCGTTTATGGTTTTCGTACTTTCGTGGGCGTATGACGGCTTGGTAAGTCTTTGGCTTTATTTTTATATGCTCCTAACCACCCTTTACGCCGTATCTGTCAACTAGAGTCTTTCGTATAACCGCGGTGGCTGGCACGAATTTTACCGACTCTTTTAACTCTAACTAAGTCAAGTTTTCACTTATGTCTTAATATTTACTACTGCTGAGTTCCCTTGGGGGTGTGGCAAAGCAAGACGTTTTGGGCCAAAGTTTGATGCCTGATGCCTGCTCCTCGTCCCCGGAAGGGGGATTGAGGGCATTCTCACAGGGGTGCGGATACTTGCATGTATGATTTGAGTTAAAGCTGATAGTAAAGTCAGGACCAAACCTTTATGCTTGTGGAACTTTCTAGGGTTCATCTTAACATCTTCAGTGTTATGCTTTGTTTAAGCTACACTAGCTATATAGTGTATATGCAATAATATATAGTAACACATTATACTCGTTGCTCGCCGTCGATCGAGCCTTTTCTGGTTTTGGGGTTTAACAGAATAAAACAGGCATCTCTCGGCGTTGGGGGTAGGGGGGTTTACGCGTATAGACGCCCCGGGGCATCTTATACAGGAATGGGGAAAGTAAATAGTATGTATGCACCTGAAATAAAATTATGGTGATATAAAGATTATGTCATTAAATAATTCACAATATTTACTCATACTTTTACTAAACAGTACTACCTTGTCAGCTAACTCTTGAAAGTGGTCATCAATGCCAGATGAATGTAGACCTTATAAAAAAACCTATGCATATAAAAGAATGCTCGGCATGGTGGGTTTTTGCTATTTTGAACTACACCGATAATCAGATGTCGTTGACGATGTAAGGTATGTGGAATTATTCAGTTATGTGCTCAGATAGGAACCAGATGCCAGTAATAGTTCATTCTGTGAAACCCTCACAATAATTGTCCCTGACCTTTCAAGGATGATATGCATTAACTTGTGATTGTTGGTGGTTTCTTACTACATATTATAGTTTGAACCAATATTAGTTTTTCTTCATAGAATATGGTTTGAGGGATGTTGCGGGGATAAATCTATTTCCCAGGTCAACATAAATTAATTCTAGAATATCAGTTATGTCCTGATAAATCCATTATAATTGTTATTTATGATGTGTCATATAAATGTATGCCATATTATACATATTATGTAATTAATGCATATATATATGTAATATTATGCATATAATGTACTTAATACATAGATATATGTAATATTATGCATATTATGTATTTAATGCATACATGTATGCGATACTACACACATGTGATTGCACACACCTGTGTTGTACTGATATGCGTGCTATGTGTAGCACTGTACCAGAAAATAGTTTAGTTTTAGAATTCTAGCTTTGGGAGTTAGGGGTGGGAGTTAAAATCTCTCTTTTCTGGCGCTAGGATGGATTTTAACCTTCAGTCTCCGGATTACAAAACCGGCGCTTTTAAATTAAGCTACTAGGGCAGTTTCAGTTAAGTAGTTTGTTTTCTAGTCATCCTGTTGCGGGCATCAGGATAAGTAAGAGGGTGAAGTATAGGACTGACGCGATTTGTCCAATGATAATAAATGGGTGTTCTACTGGCATTCCTCCAATTCATGTGAGGATAAATACGTCTGCAACTAGGGTTCAAAATAATAACTGGGTGAGTGGTCGGAATGTGAGTCCTCGTTGTTTTGAGGTGTGGAGTATTGGGACCAACATTAACACTAGGATAGAAAACAGGAGGGCTATTACACCTCCTAGTTTGTTTGGGATTGAGCGGAGGATGGCGTAAGCGAATAGGAAGTATCATTCTGGTTTGATGTGGGTTGGGGTTACTAACGGGTTGGCGGGGGTGAAGTTGTCTGGGTCTCCCAGAAGATTGGGTGAGAATAGGGCTAGGGATAAAAGGAGAGTTATTAAAATAATAAATCCTAACAGGTCTTTGAATGAAAAGTATGGGTGAAATGGGATTTTGTCTGCATCTGAATTAACACCAATTGGGTTGTTTGAGCCTGTTTCGTGTAAGAATATGGCGTGAATTAGGGTGGCAGCAATAACGATAAATGGTAGGAGGAAGTGAAATGTGAAGAATCGTGTTAGTGTTGCGTTGTCTACGGAGAATCCTCCTCAGATTCATTGTACGAGGTCATTGCCAATATATGGGACGGCAGAGAGAAGGTTAGTGATTACTGTAGCGCCTCAGAAGGATATTTGCCCCCATGGAAGTACGTAGCCTACAAAGGCGGTTATTATAACTAGTAGAAGTAGGACTACTCCAATGTTTCATGTTTCTTTGTAGAGATAGGATCCGTAATAAAGGCCTCGTCCGATGTGGAGGTAGATGCAGATGAAGAAGAATGAGGCTCCGTTAGCATGCATATTTCGGATGGCCCATCCGTAATTTACATCTCGGCAGATGTGAGCTACGGAAGAGAATGCGCTTGTGATGTCTGATGTGTAGTGTATTGCTAGGAATAGGCCTGTTACAATTTGTACTGCTAAGCAGAGAAGGAGTAGTGAACCAAAGTTTCATCATGCTGAGATGTTAGAGGGGGCTGGTAAGTCAATGAGGGAGCTGTTGACGATTTTAAGTAGTGGGTGGGTTTTTCGGGTGACCATTAGTTCTCGTAGTTGAATCACAACAATGGGTTTTCAAGTCATAGGCCTCGGTTAAAATCCGGGCGGGAATTATGGAATACCTTCTTGATCTTTTTTTATTGGGGTTGGTTGTTGGTTTAATTGGGGTTGCTTCAAATCCTGCGCCTTATTTTGCTGCGTTCGGTTTGGTTCTTGCTGCTGGGGTGGGATGCGGTATTTTAGTAGGGCATGGTGGGTCGTTGTTGTCTCTTTTATTATTTTTAGTGTATTTAGGTGGAATGTTAGTTGTATTTGCTTATTCAGCAGCGTTAGCTGCCGAGCCTTTTCCAGAGACTTGGGGGGTTCGATCAGTAAAAACTTACATTGTTATTTATACGTTGAGTGTGGGGGTGGCGGCGTGGTGATGCTATGGGGGTTGATATAGCAATTATTTGGTTGTTGACGAGTTTAAGGAGTTTTTTACTTTGCGGGGGGATTTTAATGGAGTTGCTTTAATATATTCTTCTGGGTGGGTGTTGGTAATTTGTGCATGGGTCTTGTTATTAAGCTTGTTTGTGGTTTTAGAGGTAACACGTGGTTTGGGCCGGGGGGCTTTGCGGGCGGTTTAAATAGTGGTTAATAGGATAATTGCTATGATAGAGGTTAACAGGTAAATGGTTAGGTAAACTTTAATTATATTTGTGTCTACGTTATCAAATTTTGCTGAAATGGATGTGTGAATAGGTACTATTCCTTTTGGCCCGAGTTCTATTCATTGGCGGTCGAATTTAGTGGCTTTTTTACCTAGCGTGAGGCTAAATTGGGGGATTAGGCGGTGAGTGGTTGAGGTGAAGTAGCCGAGCATGTTTGAGAAGTTGTGTAAGCTTAGTGTGGGAGTAATTTTTAGTTGATTAGCAGTTGTGGAGGTTAATGCTATAGCAATTAGGACCCCAATAATGGTTACTGTTATTGCTGCTAGTTTAAGTGAGGGTGTTATTGTTATAATAGGTGTTTTTGAGGGCAGGAAATTTGAGGTAATGATGAGGCCTGCAATGATGCTTCCTCATGCTAGGCGTTTAATGGGGTTAATCACAGCTGGGTTATTTTCATTAATTGGTGTTAAAGCTGTAAAGCGTGGGGTGCCCATGGTTACGAAATAAATGACGCGGAAGCTGTATACTGCGGTGAAGGAGGTGGCAACTAGTGTTAGTGTGAGGGCCCAGGCGTTTAGGTAGGAGGTATTAAGGGCTTCAATGATTGCGTCTTTTGAGAAGAATCCTGTTAGAAAAGGGGTACCGGTTAGTGCGAGGCTTCCAATCGTTAAACAGGTGGAAGTAAATGGGAGTAGTTTAAATAGTCCTCCTATCTTTCGAATGTCTTGTTCGTCATTAAGGCTGTGAATAATTGAGCCCGAGCATAAGAATAGTATTGCTTTAAAGAAGGCGTGGGTGCAAATATGTAGAAAAGCTAGCTGGGGTTGGTTTAATCCAATTGTTACTATTATTAGGCCTAATTGACTAGATGTGGAGAAGGCTACAATCTTTTTGATGTCATTTTGGGTTAGGGCGCAGGTAGCGGTAAATAGGGTGGTCAGAGCTCCTAGGCATAGGCAAACGGTAAGGGCTAGTTTATTGTTTTCTATAAGGGGGTGAAGGCGAATTAACAGAAAAATGCCTGCTACAACTATTGTGCTTGAGTGTAATAGGGCGGATACGGGGGTTGGGCCTTCTATGGCAGATGGTAGTCATGGGTGGAGCCCAAATTGGGCTGATTTGCCCGTTGCTGCGATGATTAGTCCAAGGAGGGGGATGGTGAGGTCAAAATACTTAGAGGTTAGGAAGATTTGTGAAATTTCTCAGGAGTTTATGTTTATGGCAATTCATGTAATTGATAAGATTAGCCCAATGTCTCCGACTCGATTATAAAGTACGGCTTGTATGGCTGCTGTGTTGGCGTCCGCTCGGCCATATCATCAGCCGATTAAAAGAAATGATATAATTCCTACCCCTTCTCATCCAATAAATAGTTGAAATAGGTTGTTAGCTGTAACTAGAATAATTATGGCCACTAGAAATAATAGTAAATACTTAAAGAAGCGGTTTATGTTGGGGTCTGCGCTCATATATCATGATGCAAAATCTAAAATTGATCAGGTGACGAATAAGGCAATTGGGGTGAAGATAAGTGAGTAGTGGTCAAATTTAAAGCTGATGTTAATATCAAAAGTTGTGATATTTATTCAGTGTCAACTTGAAATAATGCTTTCTGTTCCTTGGTCTAAGAAGATGATTAGTGGAATTAAGCTAATAAAAAATGCGGTGCTGACGGCAGTCTTAACATGGGCTACAGCCCAGCTTGATTTTTGGGGATTTGGGTTGAGGGTTATGAGGAGGGGATAAATTAGGGTTGTCAACGTAAGGATGAGCGTTGAGGTTATTAGGAGGTTTGTCATAGCTACTACTTGGAGTTGCACCAAGAGTTTTTGGTTCCTAAGACCAACGGATGAGCTATTATCCTTTAGTAGCTCGAGTGAGCCGCGGGATTTAACCGTGGGGGTATGGATTAGCAGTCCTTACTGCTTTAAGCCTCTCTCGGTAAATAAGTGGATTTTAACCTCTATTTTTAGAACCACAATCTAATGTTTTAGTTAAAACTATATCTACAGTATCATCACCCTCATATGATTTCTGGTTTTGTGATGAGTAGGGTGATTGGGATCAGGTGTAGTGTTATAAGTAGGTGTTCTCGGGTGTGGTATGGTTGCAGGTTAATAATGTGTACTGGTAGTGTCCCTCGTTGGGTTTTTAAGAAAAGATAGAGGGAGTAAGCAGCTGTAATTAGGGTGCCAGTTCCTGTTATGGTTAGTGTTCATGGGGATCAGTTAAATATGGCTGTAATAATAAGGAGTTCTCCTATAAGATTTGGTATGGGGGGTAGGGCTAGATTTGCCAGGTTGGTAATAAATCATCAAGTTGCGGTTAGTGGAAGTAGTAATTGTATTCCTCGAGCTAATACCATAGTTCGGCTGTGTGTGCGCTCATATGTTGTGTTAGCAAGACAGAATAATGCAGATGATACAAGGCCATGGGCAATTATCAAGATGATCGCTCCGGTGAAGCCTCATGGGGTTTGAATTAAAATTCCACCTGCGACCAGTCCCATGTGGCTAACGGATGAGTAGGCGATGAGCGATTTTAGGTCTGTCTGCCGAAGGCAAATTGACCCTGTTATAATAATACCTCAAAGGGCTAGGACGATAAATGGGTAAGCTATCTCTTTGGAGAGGGGGTCTAATATTATTATTATTCGTATTATACCATAGCCTCCTAGTTTTAGTAGAATTGCGGCTAGTACCATGGAGCCAGCTACTGGTGCTTCTACATGGGCTTTTGGGAGTCAGAGGTGAACACCGTATAGTGGCATTTTTACTAGGAAGGCAACTAAGCAGCCCACCCATCAAATTTTGTCGCTTCAGGAAAGAAGCATTATTGACTGTGAATACTGTAGGGTTAGTATTGATAGCGTTCCTATGTTTTGATGGAGAAGTAGGAGGGCTACTAGTAGGGGAAGTGACCCAGCTAGGGTATAGAAAAGGAAGTAGGTTCCTGCGCTTAGGCGTTCTGTTTGATTGCCTCATCGGGTAATGATAATAAGTGTGGGGATTAGGGTTGCTTCAAATATAATGTAAAATATTATGATTTCTGTGGCTCCAAATGCTATAATAAGAAATATTTGTAAGGATGCTAAAAGCATAATATAGGTTCGTTGTCGGTTAAGTGGCTCATTTTTAAGGTGATTTTGGCTTGCAATAATTATTAGTGGGAGTAGTCAACAGGTTAGGACCAATAGGGGGGTTGAGAGGGGGTCTGTTCCTATATAGAGATTTAGGTCGGATCAGCCTGTTTCTAAGGGTCATTTTAATCAGGAGAGGCTAATCATGGCGATTAGGAGGCTCTGCAGGGTGGATACGGATCATAGTCATTTTGAGGGGGCTGTCCAGATTGTTGGAAATAGCATAATAGTTGGGATTAAAATCTTTAGCATTGTAGTAAATTTAAGGCTTGTAATTGGTCTGTCCCGTGTGTTCGGGCAGTGGCAACGAGAAGGGCCAAGCCTGCACTTGCTTCACAGGCGGAAAAGGTGAGTAGAAGGAGGGGGGCGGCTGAGAAGGCTGTGGATTCTAATTGCAAGGCTCATAAGCCCAGGGCAATAAATAGTGACAATATTATTCCTTCTAGGCACAGGAGGGCTGATAGTAAGTGGGTGCGATGGAATGCGAGGCCTGTAAGTCCTAATAAAAATGCTGAGGTAAAGCTGAAGTGTACTGGTGTCATAAGAGAGTCGTGGATTTAAACCACGGTTTTCTGAGCCGAAATCAGAGGTCTTGTCTTGGACTAATTCTCTTATTCGGCTCATTCTAGGCCTCCTTGAATTCATTCATAGATTAATCCTGCTGTTAAAAGAATAAGAATAGTGGAAGCTCATAGGAGTGTAATGGTGGGTTCGGGGAGTTGATTTGCTCATGGTAGTGGTAAAAGGAGGGCAATTTCTAGGTCAAACAGCAGAAATAGGATTGCTACTAGAAAGAACCGTAGTGAAAAGGGCAGTCGAGCAGATCCTAATGGGTCAAATCCGCATTCGTAAGGGGATAACTTTTCTGTATCGGGGTTTATTTGTGGTAGCCAGAAGGATACTATGGCTAGGATTAGGGACAGTGCAATGGCGATGGCGAAGATTGTTGCTATTAAATTCATTATCTTTCCTTGGGCTTTAACCAAGACTGGGTAATTGGAAGTCACTCGTACTAACTTTAATACTAGAAAGATATGATCCTCATCAGTAAATTGAGACGTACAAGAATAATCAGACTACATCTACAAAGTGTCAATATCAGGCGGCTGCTTCAAATCCGAAATGGTGATCTGATGTAAAGTGATAGTGCAGCTGACGGAGTAAGCAGATAGCTAGGAATGTTGAGCCAATAATTACGTGTAGCCCGTGGAAGCCCGTGGCTACAAAAAATGTGGAGCCATAGACCCCGTCAGCGATGGTGAAAGGAGCTTCGTAGTATTCTATGGCTTGTAGGGTTGTGAAGTAGAAGCCAAGTAAGATTGTTAGTGTTAGGGATTGAATTGCTTGTTTTCGGTGTCCTTCTATGATGCTGTGGTGGGCTCATGTTACTGTTACGCCAGAAGCCAGTAATACTGCTGTATTTAGTAGTGGCACTTCAAATGGGTCTAATGTTGTAATTCCTGTTGGGGGTCAGCAGCCTCCTAACTCGGGTGTTGGGGCAAGGCTAGAGTGGTAGAATGCTCAGAAAAATCCTAGAAAAAAGAATACTTCTGATGTGATGAATAAGATTATTCCGTATCGTAAACCTTTCTGAACGGGAGGAGTGTGATGTCCTTGAAAGGTTCCTTCACGAATGATGTCGCGTCATCATTGATATATGGTAAGTAGTAGTAGTATTAGGCCTAAAGATAGGAGGGTTGTTGTATTAAAATGGAATCAAATTGCTAAGCCTGATGTTATTAGGAGGGCGGCGATTGCGCCTGTGAGCGGTCATGGGCTTGGGTCTACCATATGATATGCGTGGGCTTGGTGGGTCATGGTTAATTATTAATTAGATGTAAGTGGGTTAAATGTTTTCTTGTAGATATAGGCTAATAAGAAGAACAAATACGTAGGCTTGAATTATAGCTACTGCGATTTCTAGCAGTGTTAGCAAGACTAAGAGTGTGGCGGTAAACGCTGCTGCTGCTGGTGCTAGTGATAGCATTACGAAGGTCGCGGTTGAAATTAGTTGAATAAGCAGATGTCCTGCTGTGAGGTTAGCTGTTAGTCGCACTCCTAATGCTAAGGGTCGAATAAATAGGCTAATAGTTTCGATAATAATTAGCACAGGGATTAGTGGGACAGGTGTGCCCTCGGGCAGGAGGTGGCCTAGTGCTACTGTGGGTTGGTTTCGTATGCCAATTAGTACTGTTGCTAGTCAAAATGGTACTGCGAGGGCTATGTTGAGTGATAGCTGTGTTGTTGGTGTAAAAGTATATGGTAGTAGCCCTAGCATATTCAGGGATAAGATAAAAATTATGAGGGAGGCTAGTATTAATGCTCATTTGTGTCCGTCTTTATTTAATGGGGTGAGAAGCTGACTTGTAAAGGTTTTAACAAATCAGCTTTGGATGGTGATTAGGCGGTTGTTTTGTCAGCGGTTTAGTTGGGATGGGATTAAAACTCATGGAAGAATTAACGCAATAGTAATTAGTGGGATGCCCAGGTATGTGGTGCTCATAAATTGATCAAATATGTTTAGTGCCATGGTCAGTTTCAGATCTTTGCTTTTAGGCTTTTAGTGTTAATTACTTTTATGTCATCTGGGAAGGCATAATTTGAGATTTTGTAAGGGATGAATGTTAGGAAAATTAATCATGCGAATACCAAAGTCAGGAATCAGGGGGTGGGGTTTAGCTGTGGCATATCACTAGAGGTGGTTGGGGGCCACCAATTTTTAGCTTAAAAGGCTAACGCTGGTCCCATTTTAGCTTTCTAGTGAGGCGTCTTCAAGCATGAGTGAGGATCAGTTCTCAAAGTGTTCTAGTGGTACGGCTTCAACGACAATAGGCATGAAGCTATGGTTTGCTCCGCAGATCTCGGAGCATTGGCCATAAAAGATTCCAGGGCGTGAGGCAATAAAAGCTGTTTGGTTTAAGCGTCCTGGAACGGCGTCTATTTTAATTCCAAGGGCTGGAACGGCCCATGAGTGGAGTACGTCTTCGGCTGATACTAGTACTCGGATTGGGGACTCTATTGGTACTACTATTCGATGGTCTGTTTCTAGCAGCCGGAATTGACCAGGAGTTAGGTCTTGGGTGGGAACTATATAAGAGTCAAATGCTAGGTTTTCATAATCAGTGTATTCATAGCTTCAGTATCATTGATGTCCTATAGCTTTAACAGTGAGATGTGGGTCATTTACTTCATCTATTAGGTACAGAATTCGTAGGGATGGTAAAGCAATTATAATTAAGATTACTGCTGGTAAGACAGTTCAGATGATTTCAATTTCTTGTGAGTCTAAAATATATTTGTTAGTTAATTTTGTTGAAACCATAACAACAATAATGTATAGGACTAGTGTGCTAATTAAGAATACAATTATTAGGGCATGGTCATGAAAATGGAGAAGTTCTTCTATAACAGGCGAGGCTGCGTCTTGTAAACCTAGTTGTGATGGGTGTGCCATTATATAAGATGCGCGGGGTTTTAACCCACAATTCTGCCTCGACAAGGCAGTGTAATCAATTTTACTAGCGTCTTATAAAAGAAAGTGACAGAGTGGTGATGTGACTGGCTTGAAACTAGTTTACGGGGGTTCAATTCCTTCCTTTCTCGGCTTCTTGAATTTGTACGAATGCTGGCTCTTCGAATGTGTGGTAGGGGGGAGGGCAGCCGTGTAGCCATTCAACATTAGTAGGGGTGAGTTCTACGGATAATACTTCTCGTTTAGCAGCAAAGGCTTCTCATAGAATAAACAGGAATATGATAACTGCTACTAAAGATATAAGCGATCCAATAGAGGAAATTGTGTTTCATAGGGCGTAGGCATCTGGGTAGTCGGAGTAACGGCGGGGCATTCCGGCTAAGCCCAGGAAGTGTTGTGGGAAGAAGGTAATATTTACGCCTGCAAATATTACTCCGAAGTGAATTTTTGTTCAAGTATCGTGCAAGGTGTAGCCTGTAAACAGGGGAAATCAGTGAACAAATGCTCCTATAATGGCAAATACAGCTCCCATGGATAGAACGTAGTGGAAGTGGGCTACTACATAGTAAGTGTCGTGAAGTACAATGTCAAGTGATGAGTTGGATAGGACGATTCCTGTAAGGCCCCCTACTGTAAAAAGGAAGATGAAGCCTAGGGCTCACAGGAGTGGTGTTTCTCATTTAATTGCGCCTCCATGAAGGGTGGCTAATCAGCTAAAAACTTTAACCCCAGTTGGAATGGCAATGATTATAGTTGCTGATGTAAAGTATGCTCGAGTATCTACGTCCATGCCCACTGTAAACATGTGGTGGGCTCATACGATAAACCCTAGAAGACCAATAGCTATTATAGCCCATACTATTCCTATATAGCCAAATGGCTCTTTTTTACCTGCATAGTATGCTACAATATGAGAAATTATTCCGAAGCCGGGTAGAATTAAAATATAGACTTCGGGGTGTCCAAAGAACCAGAATAAGTGTTGGTAAAGAATAGGATCTCCTCCTCCTGCAGGGTCAAAGAAGGTGGTATTTAGATTGCGGTCTGTGAGTAGCATAGTAATTCCGGCGGCTAGTACTGGGAGGGATAGGAGAAGCAGAACAGCCGTAATTAGTACTGCTCATACAAACAGTGGTGTTTGATATTGTGAAATTGCAGGGGGTTTTATGTTAATAATTGTTGTGATGAAGTTAATTGCGCCCAGGATGGAAGAGACACCAGCGAGGTGGAGGGAAAAAATTGTCAAGTCAACTGAGGCCCCTGCGTGGGCAAGATTTCCTGCAAGCGGGGGGTATACAGTTCAGCCTGTTCCTGCACCTGCTTCTACTCCTGAGGAGGCTAGGAGTAGGAGGAATGACGGAGGGAGTAATCAGAAGCTCATGTTATTTATTCGTGGGAATGCTATATCAGGTGCTCCAATTATTAGGGGGATGAGTCAATTTCCAAATCCACCAATTATAATTGGTATTACTATAAAGAAGATTATAATGAAGGCATGCGCCGTAACAATAACGTTATAAATTTGATCATCGCCTAGGAGGGAACCAGGTTGATTTAATTCTGCTCGAATTAGCAGGCTTAAAGCGGTCCCTACTATTCCGGCTCAGGCACCAAATACGAGATAGAGGGTGCCAATGTCTTTGTGATTAGTGGAGAAAAATCAGCGTGTGATTGTCACAGGTAGGATGGCCGAGGGTTAGGCGGTGGATTGTAGCTCCATGCACAGAGGTTTGAGTCCTCTTCTTACCAGCTCCGTGGTGTAACCATGTTGGATTGCAAATCCAAAGACGCAGGCTAAACCGCCTGCCGGGGCTTTCCCCGCCTTTTGCAGAACCGGCGGGGAAAGTAGATGAATGCTCGCTGGTTTGGGCGTTTAGCTGTTAACTAAAAGTTTGTAGGATCGAGGCCTACTCATCTAGAAAGGCTTTAGCTTAATTAAAGTGTCTGGGTTGCATTCAGAAGATGTGGGATAAAGTCCTGCAAGTCTTATCAGAGGTTAGAAGATTTTCACTCCTGTTTAAAGCTTTGAAGGCTTTTGGTTTAATATTAACCTAAATCTCTAGTGAATTAGTGCCTGAATTGTAGGGGTAATCGGGAGTAGTATAATTGTGGTAACTAATAAAATAGTTAAAGGTACAGTTAGTTGGTTGTTTGTTAGGCGTCATGGTATTATCGCGTTATTTATGTTTGGTGAGATGGTTAGTGTTATAGCATATGTTAGTCGTAGGTAGAAGTATAGGCTTAGTAGGGCGCTAAGGGCAATTACGGTGGCTGTAAGAGGAAGCTGTTGTTTTGTTAGTTCTTGTAGAATAAGTCATTTTGGTATAAACCCTGTTAGTGGGGGGAGGCCTCCTAGTGACAGAAGGGTAAGTATTGTTGTTGCAGTAATGATAGGTGTTTTTGATCAGGCTGAGGCTAGTGTATTAATTTTTGTAACTATAAGGAATTTAAATGTTAGGAAAGTTGCTGATGTTATTAAAATATAAATTACTAGTGTTAGGATTGTAAGTTTTGGTTGTAGTTGAAGAATAATAATCATTCAGCCAAGGTGTGCGATCGATGAGTAGGCTAGTATTTTTCGTAGTTGTGTTTGATTTAGGCCTCCTCACCCTCCAACTATTGTTGAGAGCAGTCCCAGTATTGTTAGGAGTGTGGGGTTGATGAATGGTGCAATTTGCAGTACTAAGGCGAATGGTGCTAATTTTTGTCAGGTCGATATAATTAATCCTGTGGTTAAGTCTAGGCCCTGAAGCACTGATGGTAATCAGAAGTGTATTGGGGCTAGGCCTATTTTGAGGGCAAGGGCAGTTGTAATTAGTGCGGTGGAGGCTTGATGAGATGAGTAGTTAATATTTCATTCTCCTGTTATTCATGCGTTAATTGAGCTTGCAAAGAGGATAGTTGCTGCAGCGGTGGCTTGTGCGAGAAAGTACTTGGTTGTGGCTTCTACTGCTCGTGGGTGGTGGTGCTGTGCTATAAGGGGGAGGATGGCTAATGTGTTAATTTCTAAGCCTATTCAAGCTAACAATCAGTGTGAGCTGGAGAAGGTGATTGTTGTACCTAAACCAAGGCTTAATAGAAGAATTGTTAAAACATAAGGATTCATTGGTAAGAGAAGGAATTTAACCTACATTTTTGGGGTATGGGCCCAAAAGCTTAATTTAGCTTATCTTACTAGAAAGTGGTGTAGTGGAAACACCTGGAGTTTTGATCTCTAAAATATGGGTTCGAGTCCCTTCTTTCTAGGAGCTGGGAGGATTTTAGCCCCCATAAGTCACTCTATCAAAGTGGTCCTTTGGCATTCAGGCACAGCTCCTTATAGTGCTATAGTTGAGGTGGGAGGCCTGTAAATGCGATGGGGAGGGCAATATGTCATAGGATCAGGGCTAAGGTGAGAGGGAGGAAATTTTTTCACACCAAGTGTATAAGTTGGTCATAACGAAATCGTGGGTAGGAGGCTCGAACTCATAGAAATAGTATTGATAAGGCTGCGGCTTTGATTATAATGTTGATGGAGGTTAGTTGGGGTAGGGTTGGGATGTGAGACGCGCCTAGAAATAAGATGGCTGATAGAGTGTTTATGAGTAGAATGTTAGCGTATTCAGCTAGAAAAAATAGTGCGAAGGGGCCCCCTGCATATTCTACGTTAAACCCAGATACTAGCTCTGACTCTCCTTCAGTTAGGTCAAATGGGGCTCGGTTGGTTTCTGCTAGGGTTGAGATGTACCATATTGCTGCTAGGGGTCAGGCTGGTACTATAAGCCATGTGGCTTCTTGGGCTGTATTAAATATTTGAAGGGTGAAGCCACCAGAGAAAACTATAATGGATAACAGAATTAACCCCAGGCTAACTTCGTAGGAGATGGTTTGGGCAACGGCCCGCAGGGCTCCAATCAGGGCATACTTTGAATTGGATGCTCATCCTGAGCCCAAGATGGAGTATACTGCTAGGCTGGATAGTGCTAGAATAAATAAAATTCCAAGATTTAAATCTACTACGGGGTGTGGGATGGGTATAGGCGCTCATAGCGTCATGGCTAGCGTGAAGGCTAGTATTGGTGTAACAAGAAATAGAAATGGGGAGGCTGTTGATGGGCGTACAGGTTCTTTAATAAATAGTTTGACTCCATCGGCGATGGGCTGTAATAGTCCAAAGGGTCCAACTACATTTGGGCCCTTTCGCAGTTGTATATATCCTAGCACTTTTCGTTCAATGAGTGTGAGGAATGCTACTGCTAGTAGAATTGGAACAATGTAGGCCAATGGGTTAATAATGTGGGTAAGTAAAATTATCATAACTAAGGGGAGGATTTGAACCTCCGGTTGAAAGGGCTTAGGTCTTTTGCAATTGCCGGGCTCTGCCACCTTAGTAATATTATCTAAATCTGTAGTTGTGCTTTCCTTTGCCTATTTTAGTTGTCTTCATTAGGTAGGATGAGGGCTTGTTGTTAACATGGGCCCTATTTTCCCGGTCCTTTCGTACTAGGAAAAATGGCGTTACAGATAGAAACTGACCTGGATTGCTCCGGTCTGAACTCAGATCACGTAGGACTTTAATCGTTGAACAAACGAACCCTTAATAGCGGCTGCACCATTAGGATGTCCTGATCCAACATCGAGGTCGTAAACCCCCTTGTCGATAGGAACTCTAAAAGGGGATTGCGCTGTTATCCCTAGGGTAACTTGGTCCATTGATCGGTAGTAACTACCGGATCTGTGTGGTCAGAATTTCTGTGACTTAGAAATGTCTTTCTTGGTTTTAAGATTATTTCTCAATCCGTGTGGAAGTTTATTTTTATTCCGTGGTCGCCCCAACCGAAGATTATTATCAGTGGCTATTTAGTTTTATTTTAAAATACTTGACATAGTTGATTATTAATCTTAAGCTCCAAAGGGTCTTCTCGTCTTGTGCTTCTATACCCGCTTCTGCACGGGTAGATCAATTTCATTGACTTGAAAGGGGAGACAGTTAGGCCCTCGTTTCACCATTCATACAGGTCTTCATTTAAAAGACAAGTGATTGCGCTACCTTTGCACGGTCAAAATACCGCGGCCGTTTAACATAGTCACTGGGCAGGCAGGACCTCCTATACGTTGATCTTTGCGGGAGGCGATGTTTTTGGTAAACAGGCGAGGCTTGTGTTTGCCGAGTTCCTTCCTTTTCTTTTAGTCTTTCCTATAGGCCTTCCAGTGTGGGGGTAACGATTTGGGTTTGTGAGTTTTTCTTGGTAATTTTTTTGGTCACAAGGCCCTCTTGTGTTGGGTTCGTTGATTGCTAGTGGTTAGTCCGATCTAGTATACACTTAGGGGTTAGGAGAAGAAGGTATCTTCTTATTACTCATTTTAGCAGTATCACCTCCATGTTGGCATGGAGGGGCCGGATAATGTTAGGGGTTTAAGATATTTTATCTGTATAATAGATTTTAATTTGCTCGAGCTTTAACGCTTTCTATTAAGATGGCTGCTTTTAGGCCCACTTAAGCATGGATCTTGTTTAATTTGATCTTTAACCGCCTGATAAGGTTGTGTCCTAATCCAAAAGAGCTGTACCTCTTTTGGCTAACTCTCACTTGTTTCTCAGTTTTTATTTTAGTAAGGTCTGGTTAGTTGTGAGGAGGGTGAGGCTGAACTTCTATCCATTTCTCAGGCAACCAGCTATAACTAAGTTCGGTAGGTTTATTGCCACTACCCGGGGATCATCCCACTCTTTTGCCACAGAGACGGGTTTGCCCTAAAAATAGGCGGTCCCGGGGTAGCTCACTTAGTTTCGGGGCTTTGAACTAAAGTGCGCTTTGCTCAGACGACTGGCTAAATCATGATGCAAAAGGTACGAGGGTTGGTCTCTGCTTTGTTATACTTAAATGGGTTGTTTCATTTCTTTTTCAGCTTTCCCTTGCGGTACTTTTTTATTGCTTTATAGGTGCCTTTTCTGTCGCTCGTACTGGGGCGGGAGAATGTTTTAGTTTGGTTATTTGAGTTTTGTAGAACTTATTAATGTTGTTTGGTAGGTTTTGTTGTTTAAGCTAGCTGTTTGGTTCAGAGTGATCCAATTTGCATGGATGTCTTCTCGGTGTAAGGGAGATGCTTAACTATTTCAGCCACGCTCTGGTTATTCCAAGTGCACCTTCCGGTACACTTACCATGTTACGACTTGCCTCCCCGTGCTGTTGAGTGGTTTGTTAGGAATCATATTTGGTTTGTTTAGGGGAGAGTGACGGGCGGTGTGTGCGCGCCTCAGAGCCTAATTCAAAAGGACGCTCTGTTTGCTTTTTACTGCTAAATCCGCCTTCAAGTGCTTGTTTCAAGGCACTATTCGTGGTATTCTGTAATAGAAAATGTAGCCCAGCTCTTTCCATCTCGTACGCTACACCTCGACCTGACGTTTTGGGGTTTGCCCATTTTGCTCACTATTGTGCCTTCATAGGGTAAGCTGACGACGGCGGTATATAGGCGGGATAAACAAGGGATGGTAAGGTTCAACGGGGTTTATCGGTTCTAGAACAGGCTCCTCTAGGGGGATCTGAGGCACCGCCAAGTCCTTTGGGTTTTAAGCTGTAGCTCGTAGTACCCGGGCGGATGTTTTTGTAAGATTACATCTAAGTT
>JAOUQV010000031.1:24052050-24066356 GCA_028565295.1 Aspidoras spilotus | reverse complement strand
TATAAGTTACATCTGGCCCTTTAAGGACAGCCATTATGCTGATGTGGCCCTCGGTGAAAATGAGTTTGACACCCCTGGCCTAAAGTGTGGATCGTACTGGCAATCTCTTGGTCCCCAGCACTTTGCCCTATCCAATAAGCCACGGCAGACCCAAACGTAAACAAAAAGTATTTTTCTGTACAGTAAAGCAATTGTTGAAGCATTTTTACATCACGTCTTTTTCATAGAACCGTACAGTAAATTATTCATTCATTCATCCATCCATTCTCTGTATGGGCTTCATCCTAGCATGTAGAAACAATTGTGTTTGAAGAATCTTTACTTTAAAGCACGTATTTATACATGACCTTCACAGAGTTGTACATTAATATATTCATTCATTCTCTATCTGGGCTTTATCCTAGTATGCAGAAACATGTCATGTGACTCGACAAGTGCACATCATACTTATAAATAAATAAAAAGTAAATATCATGATACTGATCTGAGGACATATCGCCCAGCTCTATATAGAAATGTAAAAAATGTGGGTAGTTCCTAAACTATGACGTACTGTTCAAGTCTCATTTTATGCTCAGTATGGATATGGACACAGACACGGACGGAGCTTTCTATCCGTATTCTGTATTTGTGTTGGTAATAGCGCTTAAAATGCACATGTGAATTTCAGTATGCAGAGGGAGTACAAATGAGGCTCACACTAGACGTTAGTGAAATCTCTGCATACAGTTACATTTGAATTTATCAGAATAAGGAGAAACATTTCTGATCTGTCCAAACTCATATACGATCAGAACGGATACGGAAGATCAACACAGCAGCGCAGAGGAAATATACATAATGGCAGGGTTTTGCAGTGTACATGTCGACTATTTCTAAAGCAACTTTACAGCACGTCTTCACACGTGACAAAGACCTTTTTACACAACTGTACAGTAAATCATTCATTCATTCTCTAAACGTGCCTTAGCATATGATCATCGTTAATTTCCAGCACGTCTTTACACAAAACTGTACACTATTTATTCGTGCTGATTATTTTCAAATGCACCATTAGGTGGGAAACCCATGCAGACACTGGGAGAACATGCAAACTCAAAAGGACCCAGGATGCACCACCTGAGAATCAAACATGGGACCTTCTTGCTGTAAGGTGGAAGCACTATCCACAACACCATGGTAGAGTAGTGTAATTATATCTGATATAATAATTACGTGTAAATAATGACTCCGATTCTCTTTTTATTACATGACTTCATAATTAAGGTTCTGGCAACCCAGTGCAGGTATAAAATATATAGCACAACCTTTAATATAAAAAAAAGAAACAGTCAACTATGAACCCATCAATAAGCCAATTACTGTGTGTGTGTGTGTGTGTGTGTGTGTGTGTGTGTGTAAATGCAGGACTGGGGGTAAGGAAGTACCTGCGCTGAAACTATTCCAGTCTAGCAGTTTGTATGATCTGGTGTTACCCAGGGCTGAGTTTAGTAGATCAGTTAAAGGAGGCGGGAGAAAAAAAGAGAAGAGTGAGAGAGAGAGAGAGAGAGAAAGAGAAACAAACACTGACTACAACAAGAGCACAACACTGGACAAGACCACTCCACAGGAACTGTAAAGACAGACAAGAGAGTTATCATCAGAAAAAGAGAGAGATAGCCCGAAACAGAGAGAGAGATGAGATAAAGGGAAAAAAGATAAAACGATAAAGATAAGATTATGAGATGGATAAAAAGATAAATGATGAAGAAAGCTGAAGAGAAATAAGGAGATAAAAATAGAGGTGAGATAATAAAAGGGAGCTAAGGAGAGAGACAGTGATCAGAAAGATAATGAGATGAGAGAAAGAGAAAAAGAGAGAAATACAGATCAAATGAGCTAATAATGAATGAGATGAAGAGAGAGACAGAGATCAGACAGATAATGAGAGATGAGATAAAGGGATAAAAGATAGAGAGAGATAAAAAGATTAAAGCATGCAGCAGCACTATTTCTACATCAGCACATCTACAGTAAAGATCATGTGATCTTTCAGCTCCACAAATGCGCACACAGAGTAAGGTAAGTTTAGTTTGTCTGTGTATATGTGCATGTGTGTATACAGGTGTGTCCAACTTTGTGTGTGTATCAAGATGCACTGTGTATGTGTGTGTGTCTGTGTTCATACCAGGGTTGTGTATTCGGTCCAGCAGTTTAACGGAGCGTGCGCTCACCACTCCTCCGACATGCAGCAGAAAGCCAGGAGGGAAACTGGTCAGAGTGAAAAAAGGGAACTCCTGAGAAACATCCACACACACAAACACACACACACACAAACACACACACAGAGAATCAAAGTTGTCACACATGACTTATTTCCCTCTGAAGAGCTGCTCAACTAAATTATACACATACGGATAATATTGCACCCCGAGCCTATGTTTTAGATATAGAGGTCACATGACTACTATATCAATTTGGTTTTCTCCAGTCTAAGTGAATTGATTCCGATCACAGATTCAGATAAGCGTTCGGGGTTATCCCTAAACCTAACCCACAACGCTCATCCTACATGCATAGCGCAACATTCACTGTACACGTTACCATGACAACAAGCTTCAAAAGAGTTCAATCAGAGTAGACGCAAAATATTACATGAGTCGTTTTCTTTCATTACTTAAAAATTATTTTAAAACGTCAGGAAAACATGCTTCAAAAGCACCTAATAACAAAGGAGCGAGAGAAACGCGTCACGTTCTTCTCCAGCATCCAGAGACACATGAGCCGGTTGCTAATCCCTCTGCAGATGACCAGTAATATCTGGATGAAGGATCACAGTAAAGACTGGTGGAAGAGAGTTGTTCTCATGCACTGTCCCTTTAAGAACACACTACTGTGTGCCTGGTCATGTGACTCGACAAGTACACATCATACTTATAAATAAATAAAAAGTAATTAAATAAATATCATGATACTGATCTGAGGACATATCGCCCAGCTCTATATAGAAATGTAAAAAATGTGGGTAGTTCCTAAACTATGACGTACTGTTCAAGTCTCATTTTATGCTCAGTATGGATATGGACACAGACACGGACGGAGCTTTCTATCCGTATTCTGTATTTGTGTTGGTAATAGCGCTTAAAATGCACATGTGAATTTCAGTATGCAGAGGGAGTACAAATGAGGCTCACACTAGACGTTAGTGAAATCTCTGCATACAGTTACATTTGAATTTATCAGAATAAGGAGAAACATTTCTGATCTGTCCAAACTCATATACGATCTCTTAGAAATGCCACAGTGTACATTTCTAAGAGAACCATGAAGAGAGAAAAAAAAAAAAACATGCAGAGTTGAGCCGTCTTAGACACACATTGTTCTTGGGTAAGGAGTCTCCAATTCCAGATCATCCAGAAGCTGTTCATTAGTAATATTACTGATATAGCTTATGTACACGAGTGTATCATGGTGTTTGCTCGTACCCTCTGCTCCAAAGCCGTCTGCGTCTGCTGTCTCAGAAGTGTTTTAAGAGGCCCCGCTTCCTTCCCGGCACTGCCACCGCTGCCCATCCCTGCACAGGAAGTTGAAGAAATACAAAACAACAGAGTCACTTTAGATTAATTTTTAAATATTGATTTATACACAATGATCCATGCATGCAGATTAACCCTGATTAGGAATGTTTACTACGATGAGCTTCATCACTCCACACGGCTGCAGGTTCGGGAAGGGTTAATTAATCATGCAGATTCGCATGTCCATCAGAATAAGAGCTGTCTCAAATCAGAGGGTTATGGAAACAGGTGCGAGTGAGCTTTTGTTAATAAAAAACACTTTGCAAAAATCTAACTCCGCTCACATCCACTGACTAAAACTAGTTAATTTACACAGTTTTCAAGTGCGACAATTTTGCATGCGATCTGTGGAGTCAAGGTCCAACAGGAAGTGGGCGTGTCCTACCAGAGACCGCCAGTAGCAGGTCCTCACTGAATGACACGCTCTTTCTCAGCATAGCTGTGTCTGATTGGCTGACATGGAGAGGGGGAGGAGTTTTACTCCTTAGGGCTTTGGTAAGGGGAAAGAGGGAAGATTTAGATGGACGAAGAGGAGAACTGGGAGAGTGACAGATCCTCACTAAGAGTAGTATAAGAGAAGAGGGCAGGAAGGAGGGAAGAGAAGGAGTGGAGATAAGAGGGGGGGAAGAATAACAGAGGGAGTGTTAAGAATAATGAATGAGAGAACAAAACAAACAAGAAGAGGAAGCAGAGGAGAAAAAAAAGGAGAGAATGAGAGAAGAAAAAAGAGAAGAATGAAAGAGTGATAAAGGAAAAAAGAGAGAATAGAAAAATAACAGAAGGATGGTATTAAAGCAGAGGTAAAGAAGAAGAAATGATGAGAGGAGAAGGAGAGAATGATAAAATTACAGAAGCAAACAAGAGAAAATTTCAAGAGGAATTTGATTAAGGGCAGAACTCCCATACTCCCCCTCTCTCTCACTCAAACACATGAAGCAGCATGGATATGAAAAATAATTTAAATAAACAAAAACATGACTAACAATCACAAAACGCAAAAATCAAACTGAAATGAATGGAGCAACAGCACACACCCAACCACTCTCTATAGAATATATAAACTCCCTGGTACATCTTATACACTGATACCCTAAAAACTCATCTCTATTCCGATAATCTCCAACATCTTTACACCTCCGGCATCTCCATTGGCCTGATCAATAATGGACGGATCAGCAATAGCGGACCTCTAAAGCGCTGATTCCCAAAGGTTTTTTTCTAATGGTCTTATCTCTAACAGCTGATGTATTGTGGCTTAATCTCCAATAGCTGATCTCTAGCAACATGATCTCTAATTGGCTGATATAAAACATCCAATGTTTAAATCAGCTGAGCTGATCAATAGTGGACTGATCAATAACAGGCTGATCTCCAATACCCATCTCTAGTGCCTTGATCTTCAACGGGCTGATCTACAATAGCTAAACTTTAATAGGGTGATGTTTAGAGCGCTAGCCATCTGACCTTTAGTAGCTGATTACTTGACGTCTACAATGGGCTGATCTCAAATAGCTGATCTCTAGTAGTTTGCGCATCAAGAGCTGATCTCTAGTGTGCTGATCTTTGACTACACTCTTTTAGACCGATATGCTGTCTCAGCCAATCAGATCAGCAGCAGTTATGTAGAGAGTGTGAGGTACTAAGTCAATCCCAGGGTACAGCTGATCTTACCGGTTTTGGGGGTGAGGCTCAGTTCGGTGTCGGAGGAGGAGGACTGGCGACTGTAGGACTTGGAGGGGGAGAAGGAAGAGAAGGTTTGGGCTCTCAGTGGGGTGGGGGGTCCTGAGCACAACAGGACACCTGGGGCCTCCTCCCCAAAAACCGTCCTGTCAGAGCAAGGAGGAACAGACTGGAGTGTGAGAGTGTGTGTGTTTGTGTGTAAGTCAGAAAAAGTTCATTTCCATTGGTGGAACCTTTTTCAGAACATGAGCTTGGGTTAGATTTTGTTTCTGAACTACAGCTGGTACATTTCTGTAGAGCAAGAACTATGGAGGCGGAGCCTGACGACCCAAATGAGGTTGAATTTATTTGGTGTTTAATTTCAAAAGCCCAAAAATTTACACTGTAAATCAAAGTTCTTTAAACGGTTCCTGAATGGAGACAAAAACAAACTGGGAGGGAGAAAGAAAAGAGAGAGCAGAGAAAAGGATGTATGAAAAGAAAAAGTTAACAGAGATGAAACACCAAAGCAAAAAAACACACCAAAAAAAAATGTAAAACACGTACACACACACACACACACAATGAAAAAAAAACTGCAACAGCGTTAAAACCAATAAAATGTCAAAAAGCATTTGTTTCAGCCAACCACAGCACGACATGAGCTTCCCGAGAAAATCCTCAAACAATTAGGGACACGCGACTCGCGACTGTCAGCTGAACGTAGCCCTATGATTGGCCAATTATAGATGTTGCGGGAGGAGCCAGATATTCAGAACAGGTTTGCTTTGGCGGCTCAAGAAGGAAAGTGCGGTCTCATGATGTCACAGCTATCTGGACCAAGGGATGTGACATTATAATAGGGTCACCTGCCTACATATGGGGACCTTCCAAAACCCCGGTGTTTGTGTTTCATACCGGAGAAGAGCAGCGTCGGGACAGAAACCGAAAAACCCTGAGACAAGCGACTGCTTGCGCTGTGAACCGGACTGCTGTGAGTGGAGCGACATCCAAGAGCAGAGGGAATGGCCTGTGGAGAGCTACACACACACACAGATTTCAAACACAACAACACACACATACACAGGTGCATGTATACACACACACACACAAACATACATAACACAACAGGTGCATGTACACATACACACACTTAGCAGTACAAACAAACACATTCCAGCAAGAAGAAAATAAAAAGCAAGCCACACAAAAATTAAACAAGTGTGTACAGTTAACACATACACACAAACAGTGTTGTACAAAATTCAGAATTAAACTGAGAATGACCCCTAAATTCTTGTATTTGAATTCAAGTCGTGAACAGGAAGCGGAATGGCAATTGGAATTTCAGGAAGTAGAGCTGGAATTCCTGATCCATAACTGATGTGTTTTAACAATAAAGCACTACACTGCATATTACATATGATTACAACTGGAATTTCTCATTCAATCCTTAAACTGAATTAAATTCTGAATTATGTGCAACTCTGACACACACATATGCACACATACACACACAGTCACAAACACACACACATGCAACAAACAACTCCATACATGCTGAATGCAAACTAATGTGCATCCAATCATGCAGATGCAGGAGAAAGACAAGAAATTTAGAGGAGACAGAGAGAGAAAAAGAGAAATAGTGTGTGTGTGTGTGTGTGTGTTGAGGATGTGGTAAAATATCACATTCATAAACATTCTCTATCTCTCTCTTTGTCTCACTCACTCTCACACACACACACAATCACTTATTAACTAATAGACTGATGACGTTATAGTTTATAAATGTGCATGTTTATACATTTCTCTGATATCTGCACATCACAGTCACTTCCTGCACATCACAGTCACTTCCTGCACATCACAGTCACTTCCTGCACATCACAGTCACTTCCTGCATGCCTGATCAAATTTATGAATGTCTAAGTCAATTGATAAGTGTCTGAGTCACTTCCTGCATAACTGTTTCGATTCCTACATGTCCGAGTCACTTCCTTCAAGTTCCTGTATTTAATTCCAGCATTAATTCACAAATGCCTGAGTCAATTGATAAATTCTAGAGTCACCTTTCTGCATATGTGCTTCATTTCCTGCTTGTCATATTCACTTCCTGTGTGTCTGATTCAGTTATTTATTTAAATAAAAACACTACTTACTCTTTAATATCTTTGGATGGAGAGGAGTTGGATGGGTTCGTGGCACCGGTGGTGGTGTTGCTGAGCTTGTCGAGTGTACAGGCGGTCCCTATGGCACGCACGACCAGACCAGATTCCCCTTCCAGGTCAAAACACTGCAGGTAGCCGACCACGGCATTCCCACCCATCTCCAGCACCTTCAGTCCGATCTTCCTCTGGAGTTCACCTGAGTGGAGACGGCAAAACACCACGTAATTTATTTTAAATCTTATTAAAATTACAGTTAGCATCATGCTAAACAAGAACATTTCATCACACGTCTTTCGGACATTTCTCCAAAGACAAATCAACTTCATAAGCAATTTTAAATATCATGGAAATTTATTAACAAAAATCAACAAAGAGATTGCTTTAGACATTTTGACTTGCATGAAAGGGAAGAACTTCCAGAGAGTCAGTTAATATTTAAATAGTAAATGCACTTGTGTTAAAAGCCTGATCTATTATTATTATTATTAATTATTTTGTGCAGCTGCAGGTCACAACAAACCTCACTTTGTTTAATTTCATATACGAGCTGAATATCATCTGCATCTGAACACTTGAGTGTACCTGACATGAGAGAGATGAGTCTTTGCCTCGCCTCGTTTGAGGCTCGCGGGGTCCGTATGCGGTCGATCCACTGATATTCTGGGTCCTCGTTGACCACCAGCTCCTCCACGAAGCCGTGGATCGTCGCAGCACGGTAACATCGTGGGATGGATGTGGCTGAGAAAGAGAAATGAAATAATGCACAGTAAAGTGAAGCGAGAACGGAAAAACAGAGGACAGAAAAATCAGAGAAAAACAAGGACGGGAAGAAACAAAAAGGGGAGAAACATGGAGTAACAAGGAGGGGAAAGCCAGGGAGAATAAGAACCAGGAGAGCAGGAACACAGAGAAGAGGAACACGAAGGAGAAGAACAGAGAGGTATAAATAAATTATTACTCACTGCAGAAGAATTTGACTCCACAGGAAGATTGTCTGAAACGGTTCAGATCATTGAAGAGATCGACCTTAACAAGCACGTTGATCTCACCTCGTATACCTAAACACACACACACAGTTATTAATCAGAAATAAACACACTCACTGTACACCTCCTGTTTCACAAAGTTTAGTTTCATAAAGAACATCTAATCGAAAATCCTGTTTCATTCATGCTCCTAATGCCGGAATAACTTTCTGAATGTCTGATTCATGTACTGCTTCTCTGAGACACACATATATTTTTCATTCACTTCCTACATCGAGTCAATTCAGTGAGTCAATTCAGATTCATACCAGTAGATTTCGACACGTCTCACTCTTTCAGACGTTCTCAACCCCCAGTGTGCCTGTTAGTGTAAAAGAATTAAAATGCGTACATGAGGAATCGTGACGCACCGTGAATGGTATCATAGATGGGAAACCAGCCAGAGATGACAGTGGCAGCTTCGCTGCAGAGCAGCGGATCAATGTCGATGTAAACCTTCCCTATGGCATCATTGGCACTGTACGTGTCATGATCAAGAACCGTGATCTGCAACGGCTCGTCCTGCAAATCCTCATCATCGACCTAGAAAGAGAGAGAGAGAGACTGCATGGAAATGGTAATTTAATTAAACAAACAGAAAAAAAACACCAGTTATTCCTTACCTCAAATTTAAACCACTCCGAATTCCAGTGGGGATTTAACGACTTCGGACACACGTCTGTTTTAAAAGTTGTGTTTCCAAACTTCACCTGTAGACCCCCATGGGGTACAGTTAGTTATAAACAAAAAAACATGACATTTAATAAATAGGCAAATTAAAAACAACTCCTTTTAAACTTTAGTAATTTGTGTCCTCCAGCTTCCTTTCAAAGTGTGCATACTCACATAGTTTAATTTATATTATAAATAAAATTGTACATAGCCCCGCCCATGAATCCGCCCATGTTTAACCAGTTTATACTAAAATAAAAAGCCAAATGCACATATTTAATATAATTCTCAGGTTTTATTCATTTTATACGAGAATGAACCACTTCTGATGTCTGTGTATTATTTATCTGCTGTAGTATATGTCTCTTCTTCTACCCTATATTAATATTGACATACTTGAGTTTGAATTCACTTCCTGCTAGTTTTATTCACTTCCTGCTAGTGAAACACATATATACACACAAAATTGTAAAGTGAGCACATGTTCCCGGAGTGGTGAGCTGGGGACTTTAGTCGTGTTATGATTTGGCTGTACGGAGAATAGAACCAATGACCTTCCGGTTGCAAGGCCAGTTTCTTAACTGCAAGCCTACAATTGCCCCTAAATATATACTTCAATAATTAAATATCCAATTTTAAATCATACAAAGTTTATTTAGTGAGCATGTACAGATCCCCACCTACGGATCTGCCCAGGATCCATCTTGGGGAACAACTGCTGATCTTTATTAGAACTTCATAAATCTTTATTAAAACATTTTCCCTAATAAAGATATAAGATGTTTGAATTGTACACGAAGAACGCGCAGCACTGCATATGGCGTAAAAAGGACACTACATACCAACATAAAAATATCATCCCAAAAGAGAAGTACGGTGGTAGAAGAAGCACATTACAGAATGTCATGTGACTATCCACCCGGTAAAGCTTGGTAGAAGTTGGGTGATGCAGCAGGAAAATTATACAAACATCAAGCTAAATCTAGGACAGAAAGACTTCGAAGTAAGACACTCTGCCTATAGTGTGCCTGAATTCAACAGAGCTTTCCACACCAGACATTCTAAAAATATGTCTAAGCTGATGCAGTTCTGTAAGGAAGAGTGATCCAAAATTCCTCCTGAACACTGTACAGGTTTGATCAGCAGCTACTGGAAACACTTGTTGGAGGTTATTGCTTACAAGAAAGGTTCGAACCGATATTAAATCAAATGTTAAATGAATATGTCCAATAAAGACATGAAATATTATAATATTTTGTGTGGAAATAGATTAGAATGACCTCACCTCCACAAAAGCATCCGTGAGGTCACTGGCTCGGTCCATGACAGGCAGGTGTCGCCCAGCCATTATCTTCGCCTTCAGCTTCCCCGGCATGGTTCAGATTCAGACCAAACCTCTCTATACATGTAGATTAAAATTAATGTAGATTATGTTTTCAGGTGATCTACAGATGCTGGAAACAACTGATCACGTGATCAAACCAGATGGTTCTGACAGGCATGTGACGTTCAAACAGGTCCGGCTCTTTTCAGTGAGTCAAAGCAAAATAAATCTGTTCCCTAACGATTCGATTCGATTCGCTCCCATAACGGATCATTCATCAAGTAAAATTTTCTACAAAATAATGAGAATTAACTAATAGTCACGTGATTTACCAACAACGTTAGGGGCTAACAATGATGATGGTTTTGTTTGAATGAATGAATGAGCCAATTAATATCCAGAATAAATCACTTAATACAGATTAATGAATTTAAATTAAAAAATGGCTCAAAATGTTTTGAAAAACTGTTTCTGGAGAAGCTTTACCGGTCAAATGTTTTACAATAATAAATGAAGTATGCATTATGAGGAAAAACATATAAACAAATAGCGGCTAATACTTACGAGTCGACACATCTTTAAAAGAACCGACTCATTTCTAATAGTTATAACGGAATTGTACTGATGTATGCCATACATTTTACGGGAAAATTAAAACACGTGAATAATTTAATTATATTATAGCACTGCGTAATTTAATTATATTACAAAATTTCAAAAATAATAATATTTTATAAAGGCATATTTAGGGACAGGCTCTCAGGGCGCCAATGCTAACATTTTAGCCAAATGACGATTTACCTCAGCTACATTTTTGTCTGATAATAACCTTTCGGGTCAATAAAATAACCTTTAAATAAAATAAACATTTGTGTCAAAAATAATTAGATAAATATCTACAGTTAATATCTTTACCAGTCATTTGCACCAAATTATCCGTCACCTGTCAAAGCCAACATGATTAGCAATATCGCTGAGGGAATTGATAAAAAACATGGTCGTATCTTAAATCATATACTACTTCATTACAAAGTGCGCTAAAATAGTAAACTACGGTGAATGATTCGAGAGAATATTAAGTGCACTAGTAATCGGATTAGAACGCACGGACAGACCAGCGCGGGTTAATCTGATTAGATAAACGCACTACATACACGAAGTGCTCTTCAATGACGAAGCAATTCCATTATGACTGTCGGGCGTCTTGTGCCCTACCTGGTGCACTTCATGTACAATTGAACGTGGTTTAATGGTCATTTTATTAGCTAACACGTACGACACGGCTAAGTTAGCTCATAACAGCAGTTAAACTCACCTGAAATCAGTATTTAATTAATGCTGTATATACACCACAACATTTTTAATCTCACGGTCCATCGGTCCAAGGTCCCGTCAGCGCCCATAACACCGATATAAATGTTAACGTTACTTCTGTATTCTCTCAAACACCGACACACCACGGGAGGAAATAAGACGGGGTTGCCAAAGTGAATTAAATTCCTCCTAAAATTCTACGATGTTTCCGACGTTAGCTAATACACTGGGGTGTAAATATTAGAGTAAATTTTTTTTTAAAAAGCATCGCATCTAGAAATTAATGTAATACAATTATAAATACACAAATATGTTATAATTATTATAATTTTTTTTTTTATAAATCAGTGTAATCAATTAGTGTTACACATAATATCAGCGCACCACAGGTTTTTATAAATTCATGTTTAAAAATGTTTATTTTTCTTTTATCCGTATTTCTTTTATCTGAATTATATTAATGAATTTTAAATTCTACATAGTTTAGGTATAGATATTAATTTAATACGGCGTTTATTGTGGAAACACAATCTGGCAACCCTAGACTTCTACGGTAAAAGTCCTCCGGGTTATAGAGATTATTTTTATAAACGGTTGATATTATTTTTTAAATTCTTATTTATTTAGTTAAACAAACAGGTGCGTTATATCTACTACTACTAATACTAATAATACTAATAATAATAATTATTATAATAACAGTAATGATAGTATTAATAACAACAACAATAATAATAATAACAACAACAGTAATAATAATAATAGTAATAATAATAATAAGAGTAATAATATTTATAATAACAACAATAATAATAATAATAAAAATAATAATATCAATAATAATAATCCCAGTTCTGGGGTCATGGAAAGCCAGTTCCCACCCGGCAACTCTGGGCGCAAGGGCAGGAACAACCCTAGACAGGGCGCCAATTCATCATAGGGCGCATACACACACACATAATCTCACACATTCACACGCAAACATGCATTTTAGAGATACAGTGGTGCAGTAGATAGCGCTGCAACCTCACAGCAAGAGGGTTTGAGCCCCGGGTGTGAAAACCCAGGAAAGTTTGCGAGTTCTCCCCGTGATTGTGTGCGTTTTGTCTGGATTCTTCCAACATTACAAAGACACATTAGGTTTTAGAATTGGTATGTCTAAAATTTGTGTGTGAGTCTTTGTATGTTCTATGATTGACGGGCACCCTGTCTATGGTTGTCCCTGCCCTCACCCAGAGTTGCCGAGTGGCCACTGGCTTCCGTGTAACTCTACAACTAGAATTAAGTGGGTATAGAAAATGAATGAATAATAAACGAATGAATGAATGAATGATAATTATATTTATAATAATAAAAACATTAGTTGATAATCAACTTGATATTAGAAAAATATGAATATATAAAAGTTGGGACAGGCAAAAAAGTCTGTTTTTATTAATACTGCTTAATTTTCCAGCCTATTGTTACCCCGTCCCAACATTTTAAAGATTCTTCCTGGCATTCATTCATTATATTCTGCTTAATCAACACAGTGTCGCAGGCCTGAAGGTTCCCACATGGCAACTCTTGGCAGGAACAGCCCTAGACATGGTGCCAGTCCATCATAGAACATACAAAGACACACACACACACACACACACAAACATTGATACACTTTAGACACACCAATTAACTTGATGTGTTTGTCTTTGGAATATTAGAGGAAACCGGAGGTTGTGAAGTGACAACCCTACCCACTGCGCCACGATACCATCTGTCTTCCTGGCATTAAGTTCAAAATGAGAAAGTCCAATGGATCTCATAGATAATATATATGATTTTGTGTGTGTGTGTGTGTGTGTGTGAGAGAGAGATAATGCCGTAGAGATTGTGTGTAATCTCATTATATATTTTAACTAATGAAAGCTCTCAAAGGATCACAGACAGAAAGACTGAGACTTAACAACTAACACACACTGAATATCAACACCACGTCATCAACTCTATAATTACATTCTATTATTACACTGTCCATGTCCTCAGCCACACACACACACACACACACACACACACACACATGGACTGTGTATTACAGTATCCATTGTTCTTTAGTGCTAATATTGGCACATTCACTCAGAGACATGTGTGTGAGTGTGTGTGTGATGGACGGTGACAGTGGTGCATACTCTGGGGAACACACATGCCTGAGCTCTGACAGTGGGAATATTCTCTGTACAGGTTTATAGTCAAGGTGCTTTTTAACTTTTATACTCAATATAATAGAGTATTAATTTACTATAATGTTTATTTATTTAAATATATTTTTATTTATATATTTATATATTTTATTTAAATAAATATATATATTTATTTTATTTACATTGTTTTTATGCAAATATCTCTACATGTCTTCAATGTGTATGCTCTCACTCATCCATGGGCTTCAATTCAGATGTCTTCATAACACTATAGTACTATACTACTATGCCATTATACTACTATATTACTATTCACTATACATCTATACTACTATACTACTATACTACTATTCACTATACATCTATACTACTATACTACTATACCACTATATCACTATACTATTATA
>JAOUQV010000031.1:24014619-24030013 GCA_028565295.1 Aspidoras spilotus | reverse complement strand
CTACTGGTAGTGAAGTAGTGGAGGGTCAGTGGCTACTAGTAGTGAAGTAGTGGAGGCTCAGTGCCTACTGGTAGTGATGTAGTAGAGGGTCAGTGGCTACTAGTAGTGAAGTAGTGGAGGCTCAGTGCCTACTGGTAGTGATGTAGTGGATGGTCAGTGGCTACTGGTAGTGGAGTAGTGAAGCTCAGTGGCTACTGGTAGTGGAGTAGTGGAGGGTCAGTGGCTACTGGTAGTTAATTAGTAGAGGGTCAGTGGCTACTGGTAGTGGAGTAGTGGAGGCTCAGTGCCTACTAGTAGTGGAGTAGTGGAGGCTCAGTGGCTACTGGTATTTGAGTAATGGAGGCTCAATGGCTACTGGTAGTGGAGTCTCAGTGGCTACTGGTAGTGGAGCAGTGGAGGCTCTTTAGTTTCTGGTAGTGGAGTAGTGGAGGCTCAGTGGCTACTTGTAATGGAGTAGAGGAGGATCAGTGGTTACTGGTATTGGAGTAGTGAAGGCTCATTGGCTTCTGGTAGTGGAGTAGTGGAGGCTTAGTGGCTACTGGTATTGGTGTAATGGAGGCTCAGTGGCTACTGGTAGTGGAGTAGTGAAAGCTCAGTGGCTACTGGTAGTGGAGTAGTGAAGGCTTATGGGTTACTGGTAGTGGAGTAGTGGTGGCTCATTGGCTACTGGTAGTGGAGTAGTGGAGGCTCAGTGGCTACTGGTATTGGTGTAGTGAAGCCTTGGTGGCTACTGGTAGTGGAGTAGTGAAGGCTCGGTGGCTACTGGTAGTCGAGTAGTGGAGGCTCATTGGCTTCTGGTAGTGGAGTAGTGAAGGCTCACTGGCTACTGGAAGTGAATTAGTGAAGGCTCAGTGGCTACTAGTATTGGAGTAATGGCGGATCAGTGGCTACTGGTAGTGGAGGCTCAGTGGCTACTGGTAGTGGAATAGTGGAGGCTCATTGGCTTCTGGTAGTGGAGTAGTGAAGGCTCAGTGGCTACTGGTAGTGGAGTAGTGGATGCTCAGTGGCTTCTGGTAGTGGAAGAGTGGAGGCTCATTGGCTTCTGGTAGTGGAGTAGTGGAGGCTCAGTGGCTACTGGTATGGGTGTAGTGAAGCCTCAGTGGCTACTGGTAGTGGAGTAGTAAAGGGTCGGTGGCTACTGGTAGTGAAGTAGTGGAGGCTCATTGGCAGGTTTTACGCCAGATGCCCTTTGATATGCAACCATAGTACAATTTAGCATCTCCAGTTCACTTAGCATTCATATCTTCGGACTGTAGGAGAAAGCGGCGAACCCAGACAAACATGTAGAGAACATTCAAAACTCCACACAAAAATTTCCCAGGTCGCCCCACCTGGTGATCCCACCTAGGTCCTTCTTGCCATGAGGCAACAGCACTATCCACTGCGCCACTGTGCTGCCCACCCATTATCGTTTGTTTCCACACAGGTTTGTGGTCCAGCCGGTGCCCACCCGTCAGCTCTGGGTGAAAGGGCAGGAACAATTCTAGACAGGCAATTCTAAACCTGCAAACACAGGGAGAACATGCAACCTATACACACAAATATTCTGGGGATTAAAGCCAGGTCCTTCTTGATGTCAGGCGACATCGCTACCAACAGTGCCACCATGCCGCTCTACTAATGCAGACCCGGGTGGCACAGTGGTGCAGTGGTTTGCGCTGTAAACACACAACAAGAAGGACCTGGGTTCAATCCCTGTGTGTCGCAAACTAAAACTGTCCCAGTGTTTGTGTGGGTTTACTCCAGGTGTTCCGGTTTACCCCCATAGTTCAAAGACATGTATGATAGGTGAGTTAAAGATCCCATATTGCCCATGACTTGTGTACTATGCCTATAACCTTGTTTGTGATACTGCAAATACTGGTCCCTGCGGTACTCGCCATCCTGGCCATGTCCTGTGATTGTTCTTATCACATGTAACATACCTTCATTTTACTGTTCCTACAAGTTAGCTATGTTAGCTATATTAGCTATGTTAGCTACAAGGCTGCAGTGCCAATCTCTTTTGCTTTGACTTTTTACGCCAATGCTCGAAGCTTCGTCTTTGTTCCGAATTTAGATTACATAATCAGATTCCTGTGTTATTCAGAACTAGAATTGAATGTTAGCGCTGTCTTGGTTGCAATTACACATCCGGCGCTCAGGTCTGCGATTGATCTCCAGGAAAAATATCTAAAAACACTCAGTCGAAACACGGAAATCTGTACTGTAAGCCATTTCCGAGCGCGTTCGCTAATCTACTCTGTGTTTACTCAAGATTTCCTTATCAGCTAATTATTAGCTTCCTTATCAGTAAGGAATCAGATCTGTATTCTCAGAGGCACCTTTTCAGCCTGTATGAATATCCCAGGCAGAGCATAGACTCAAAATGACCTCCGTCGTGACCTCAGAGTGGACAAAATGACTTATTTCTCTATCTTTCAATTAGTTTCTTTCTTTCTTTCTTTCTGTTTCTTACTTTTGTTGTGATATCAGAGAAGAGATGAGATCACTCCAGGCAGGGCTTCAGAAGCAGCTGGACGAGGCGGCCGAGCGAGCAGAGAAGCATCAGGCCACGGTGAGAGTAAAAACAATGCAATGATCCTGTGTATTGATCCTTCATCATCATTTACATTCCAATCCACAGCGACTCGTGATTTTGTTGGTTTGTTTAGTAAAAAAAAAATAATAATAATCGACCTTCTTTTGAAGCACGGTGTCATCAGCATCCTTAGAATGTCCTCATTATTCGGCATGTTTATTACAGCCCCAGATTCGCATCACCCTCACCCCGGGTATTTCCAGCCCTGACTTTTATGGGTACACTGCTGTAATTATTATAAAAACGCTTGTTTGTGCGCTAGAAGTTTTCCCTTACACCTGCTTTGTTTTGAGAGAGAGAGAGAGAAGGATAGAGATAGAGAGATGGATAGAGAGATAGAGAGAAGGATAGAGATAGAGATGGATAGAGATAGAGACACGGATAGAGATAGAGACACGGATAGAGAGAGAAAAGGATAGAGAAGGATAGAGAGAGACCGAGGGATAGAGAGAGAGAGGGATAGAGAAGGATAGAGAGAGAGAGAAGGATAGAAAGAGAGAGAGAGAAGGATAGAGAGAGAGAAGGATAGAAAGAGAGAGAGGGATAGAGAGAGAGAGGGATAGAGAGAGAGAAGGACAGAGAGAGAGAGAAGGATAGAGAGAGAGAGAGAGAAGGATAGAGAGAGAGAGAGAGAAAGATAGAGAGAGAGAGATAGAGAGAAGGATAGAGAGAGAGGGAAGGATAGAGAGATAGAGAGAAGGATAGAGAGAGAGAGAAGGATAGAGAGAGAGAGAAGGATAGATAGAACACTGGGGGATATAAAGGAGAGATGCCATGTCTTGTCTAGAATAAGAATGACTCTGTGATGGGAATAAAAATCATTTGAGAGAAAAAGAAGGTGGCAGTTTTTCCTTTTACCGACAGCTCAAAACAAACGCTGACCCCATGACCTTTTAAAAAGAAATGCCAGTTTTCTATTTATTTATTTATTTAAATAGTATGCTGGGAGATCACTAGATTAGGAACACCTGGTGCTACCTTTACAAAGGTAAATGTACATGATAAGGAACACCTGGCAGGTACCATATGGTCTGCGATGAAATGGCGGTTGTGTCACAAACTCTACAACCAGGGTTGCCAGGTTTCCCCTGTTTTCCCCGGGACTGGTTATTAAAAATAACGATAATGTAATGTACCTCAAATGTCCCCAGGTGTCCCGGTTTTACATTACTCCGAACTGGCAACCTTGTGTACAGCATATACCAGCTGTGGGTCAACAGACTGATGTAGTGTTTACAGAGAATGGTCAGAAAAATAGAAAATATCCAGTGAGGGACAGTTGTGTGTGGATGAAAATGACCTTGTTGATATCAGTGAGAGGGTCAGAGGAGAATGGACAGACTTGTTGGAGATGATGATGATGATGATAGAAAGACAACAGTAGCTCAATTGAACTGGGGACCTTCTGGTCCTAACCACAAGCCTTCCAATGCACCCCCCGCCCCCACCCCTCGAAGTAGAGTATAGGAAGGTTTTACTGACCTCTCTGCAGTTCCTGGTCTGTCTGATGCACATCTTAAGATGACCTTTGCAGGAAGAACGGATTAAAGAAACCGAAACACTAAACCACTTGGTGTATCCTCGGTGTCAATAAGTCTTTCAAGTGTCATGAGTGATCTTTAATCTCATAGATCTCCGTGGATAAATCGTTAAATACGTCGCTAGTTTACGAAGAGCGTGTAAAAAATCCTTCTGTTCTTCATTCCAGATCAAGTTCCTGAAAATGGAGATGGAGAAAAAGACGAAAATCATTAAAGACCTACAGCAGGAGGTGATGCACACATGCTAATATACCATACTCTTTCTTTTTCCCTCGTCTGTCTCATGCCGGTCTTTCTTATTACACACAAAAAACCCTTTGATTTTAGTTTTCTGGCAATTATAATGTAAAAGTCCCCCATGTGTTCAACAGGAGCCAGGTTGAACATCTTGCTAACGCGATGCTAAAATCACTTGGCAGTTATGCTAGCAGTTACAGTAGCGTAGCCAGGACACGCTTTTGATTTGTGGCTGAAGAAGTTGCATATTTTCAGGTCTTTGTATAAAAGGCGTGACTTTTATTTTGTAGATAAGTGTAGAAATAAAAATGCTAGTAACACCAGAAGCTAATTATTCAGATTTAGATCTTACCCTGCATTCGTTTATCTCCCACTCTATCAGAACAGTGTGCGGATAATTTTTGACTCACCCTTGTATAAACAACTTCTCTAATAAATAACAGACTGTATATATGTTTCTTTCTATCCAGAACAAAAGTCTGAAGAATAAACTGCTTTCTGGGAACAAGCTGTGTGATATACATGCAGAAGAGGTACACACACACACACACACACACACACACACACTGCTGTGTTTAAGGATAAAATGGATCCACACTCAGTGTTTATGTGTTTATCTTAACAGCTGGACAGATGTGCAGGTCACAGCTGGTGCTAAATATTATGGGATTGTTGAGTTGAACACTGACTCTGACTCTGGTTTATCTTTTTTTTTCTCAGTTTGTTTTTCAGTGTTCTTTTCTTTCTTTTCTTTCATCTCCGTCTGATTTTGAGGTTTCTCCCTTCATCCTGCAGTTTCCTTCACTGTTTCCTCTGTGTCTTTCTCTCAGTCGAAAAGAATCCAGACACAACTGAAGGAGCTGAGATACGGCAAGAAGGATTTAATTTTCAAAGTGAGTGTGTAACGATGGCACGGTTCCAGAATTAAACCCAGGACTTAATACATACCCACACACACCGGACACTTTATTAGGTACACCTTGCTAGTAAAAGGCTGGACCCTAGTGTATGTGTTTGTGTGACTGTGCATGTGCCCTATAATGGATTGGCGCCCTGTCCAGGGTTGTTCTTGCCCTTGTGCCTAGATTTACCGAGTGACCTGTGACCCCTTGTAGAGTATTCAGAATGAAATGAATAAATGGATGAATGAATGAATGTATTTAACACATCTGCGGGTTCCTTCGAGAACATCTGGAGCAGTTTGCTGCCCACTTATTGAAAAATCAATTAGGGTTAAGTGCCATGCTCAGTGCTTCTTCAACCATAATTTGCCTGGGCCCGAGGGCAGAAACAACCGTAGACAGGGTGCCAATCCATCATAGGGCGCACACACACAATAACACACACATTCACCCACTAACTGGCAATTTAGAGCCACCAATAAACCTATCATGTATTCCTTTGGAATGTAGGAGGAAACTGGAATACTCGGAGAAAACACATGCAGAGAACATGCAAATATTCATTCTTTCATTCATTTTATATACCCGCTTAATCCCATTTCTGGGGTTACGGGGAAGCCGGTGTCCTCCGGGCAACTCTAAGCGCAAGGGCAGGAACAACCCTAGACAGGGCACCAATCCATTGTAGAGTGCACACACACACACGATCACACACTAATGGGCAATTTAGAGACAATTAACCCACCATGCATGTCTTTGGAATGCGGGAGAAAACCAGATGTACGCATGTACGCAGCTAACAATACATCCCAAAACTTGTCGCCTGAGAAATGTTGTTCCTTAAACATTTACGCCGTAATCAGTGAGTTCCAATTTACACTGGACACAAGTCACAAGTCAAAGCTTTATCACGCAAAGAAGAAGCCATATGTCAACGCAATCCAGAAAACACCGTTGTTTCCCTTTGGTCTGCAATCTGTAATGTTTATCATGTGCACGCTGTGTCTAGAGACGGTGGTCGATAAGCCAGATTTTCTACTTAAGTACAATCTGGCAACCCCTAGAAAATAACTATAACTACAGGGTTTATCTTGTAACCTATTGACCTAGAGAATTTGGTAAATGATTTGCTTTAACAGTCCTGGTGTATTAATAAGCCTAGTTTTTGGTACAATAGCGATTTTGTTGTTGGCGTCGAGCCGGATACATCCCTCACCTTGGCATGCTCATTAAAGGCGCTCAAAATGGCTTCGGGCGTATCGATATAAATGTAGAGCACTAAAGAGGTATTATGGCCATCGTCTATTACACCCAGGCACGTTTTAGGTAAATAATCTGCCCTGTGCTGACAGAGAGTGGTACAATGGCAGTAAAATGTAAAAAATGATGCGAGCAGACTAATGCCATCTGTTATCGAGGAACTCTGCCAGTGCCGTCCGTTAGTTCTGCTTCTCGCACTGACTTTCTGATCCGCACACACACCATCTGGAAACCCTCTGTCTGAGGTTAGCATCAGGAATCGGTCGGTTAAGCAAAACACACTTGTAGTATTCCCACCGGCGAGTGTGTGTAGGGTGTTTAACAGTATACCACAGTACTGCGTAAATATGGAATATATGCACATACAACGGAACTGTTGTGGTACAGCGATACAGAGAGTGGCAGCTCGAGCACTCTGCAGCTCCACCTCCAGCCCCATCACCCACAAGCCATTAATATTGATAATATATGCTAATCTACAAATGCTTGGAGAAATTTGGCTGTTGACCATCAGCTCTTGACACACACCTTTGTATTCTGGAGGATGTCCAAAAAATTGTTCTTCCATTGGAAAGGTGTGGGTTTTTTTGGGACAGTTAAATCCTAATTCATTTGGAACTTCAGCACCTGGACACTTCTATAGCACCTGGACTCTTCTTCAGCACCTGGACTCTTCTTCACTGAAGTCTTGCTGTTGTGATGAATGAAGTAGCATGTTCACCGTTGTCACTCTGTGATGGCTGGCTGCAAAGATGAGTTTTCTCCAATTCTCGTGTTGCTTGAAATGGTCTGGCCCATGATAATGAAGTCCATGTTGTGATGGTTATTCTTGGTCTTACGCGTCTTCTGATTCTGCCCACGAGGCCCGTCATTACATTTCCTTCAATGCTGTCCTGTAAGAGCCTCATCACATGACCATGGTAATGTAACTTGTGGAATTTGGTGTGGTTCAGTAACTCATTTCCTATTCTGGTCATTTTGTAGATTTGCTTCATCCATGAGATCCTCAACAACTTCCAGAGAAAGCCTGAATACTTCTTTCCTCTATCTTCAGTGTCCAGGCTTCTCGTCCATATGTGGCTACTGACCAGAATAAGGTTTCATCAGTCATAGCTTGGTGATGGTTCTAATTGGTGTATAAGATGGTGTCAAGATGGTGTGCACAGAACTAGGTGATTCCAGTGAGGTCCGGTCCAGATGTGATGACTGTTTTTCTGGGTCGCGTTGACGTTTGGCTTCTTCTTTTCATCTGTTAGCTTGACTTTATGGATTGCACTGTGAACATTCTTCAGAGACAATAATGTTAATAGAGCGTCCCCTTCTAATGGCCCAAAGATTACCAATAATGACCCTCAGTCCTTGAAAGGTTGCTCCAGAATCTTATTTTCTTATCTAGATGTGATATTTAACGTCTTCATAATGTTTTGTTCAGGGACAATTAGCTGAAATTCTTTCACAGTTCTCAGGCACAGGTTGGTGAATGTTTACTTCTGAGAGATACTTCCTCTCACCCAGTCATGTGCAAATTATTGTTTATTTTGGTAAAGGGCCAGCAGCTCATGGACCTAGAGAACAAGCTCCGTGTGGCAAAAGAGGAGCTGGAGAAGGCAGCGCTGGACAAGGTGAGACAATAAACATCTTGCTTTCAGTAGAAGCTTTTTTTTAGGTTTGTTTTGACCCCAGACTTTCTCTAATGACCTTTACTCATTGTGTGTGATTTAGGAATCCCAGCTGAGGGCATTGAAGGACACGGTCCATATCTGCTTCTCGTCTGTATTGCAAACCCAGACGGTAGATTTACACAGACTGCCGGCCACGCCCGCTCACTTACTGCGATACTCTCCACTCGCCAATAACTCAAGAGTCACCTTCAGGGAGCCGCACGTGAAGGTACAACAATGAGTGGTTGAATTTAGCGTTTCAATTGGTCAGGAGATGAAAATTCATTCTGAAACTATTCTGATCAGTAAAGAGATTTTGAACCATTCTGATTGGTCAGGTGATGTGGCTCCATTCTGATTGGTCAGGTTTTTCTAACTATTTTTCTTTGTCCTTGTGATTAAGCGGCAGCCGGCATACGTTATTGTTGTGTTTCTGCTATCCACCATTTGGTTCATTCTGATTGGACAGGAAGTTTTTCATTCACTTTAATTGTTAAAGCGGCATTGATTCATTTTGATTGGTCAGTAGGTGTTGATTCATTCTGATTGGATTAATTGGCTAGGAGATGATAAACACATATAATTAATCAGGAGGGTATTAATTCATTCTGATTGGTCAGAAAGTGTTGATATATTCATATTAGACAGAAAGTGTTGATTCATCTGAGCTGAGTCAGGAGGTGTGGATTCATTCTGATTGGTCGAGAAGAGTTATTTAATTTTGATTAGTCAGGGTGTGTAAAGATCAGTAGGTTTTTATTTGCTCTAATTGATCACAAGGCATTGATTTATTCTGATTGGCCTGTGAGTGTTAATTTAATTCGGTTGGTCAAAAGGTGTTATTACATTTCCATTGGTCAGAAGGTGTTGTTACATTCCCATTGGTCAGGAGGTGTTATTACATTCCCATTGGTCAGGAGGTGTTATTATGTTATAATTGATCAGGATGTTTTGATTGGCTCTAATTGATCATTATGTGTAGTTTGATTCTGATTGTAACGACAGCCCCCCAATCAATCCCCCAAACCCCCACTGCACACACTGAAGCAGAGACAATAGCCTTTAATTTTAGCGTGCATCAGGAAAGCACAGAGTGTTGGGAATAAACAAAACAAAACTACAAAACAATATGGCGGACCGCAACTCTCAGAAGATACTAAGTTAAACGAAACCTCCCGCTGGGATTCCTCAACCCTCTGGCTCCTTTTTTTGTAAAACCTAAACACAAAGACAAAGCGTGAACTGATAGCGAATTGCAGACATGTATTCGGAAACTTGTGGCGCTAGCCAAGCTAAGCTAAGTTACACTTAGCTAGACACACGACTACGTTAGCAAGAGCGCTGTAAATACCATGACGTTTTGAATGCAGTAATATAGAAGTTTCATCTTCGAGGTTTAGAAGTGATATTAAATTATAGCCGACACTGACTTTTAACAGGTCACTTACCTCGGAAGTTGCACAGAGTGCTGAATTATCACAATGTTAGCATTTAAACGATCAACACTATCATTAAGACATGAATATTTGATGCTTTATTATATAAGATAATGCACTGTAGATGCTCTATAGCTTTGAGAACAATATTATTATTAAAGTGCAGTAATTATCGAGGTCGAAAGTCCTCCAGGATAATATACTTGTTTATTCCTAACGTGTCTATGATCCACAAAAGACTGTTCAAATGGCGTTCCGCTTGTCCGAGTCATGGTTTTCACACTATGTTACTTATAACCGTAGCAGATCATTACAGTAATATACTGCAAATTTAACATAAGGAATTACAGGGCGTCAAAGACTTTTGCACAGTGCAGTATATCATCTCAGAAAGGATCGTCCTGACGTCTGCAGCAACGCCATATTTGTATACTGATTATGTTTAAACACCCGGTAATCTTAAATTAGCTTGATTACAGTATATTACTGTAATGATCTGCTATGGTTATAAGTTAGTGCGTAACACAGTGTGAAAACCATGACACGGACAAGCGGAACGCCATTTGAACAGTGTTCTGTGGATCATAGACATGTTTAGAAGTAGAAATAATATTTTTCAGAAAGTAAAAATATTTTATCTTCATCCACTTGGGGAAACATGGTGGTGGTAGTGCAATGTTTTGTGCCCGTTTTATACGTACAGGTTTTTTACTGAACGATGTATAGAATTACAGGCAAACAAGTTTAAATCACAATTTAGGAGACAAGGTCAGAACAGGTGATGGTCAAAAGTATCTGGACAACACGAATGCAAAATGAATGGCTCGGCCAAACGCTGAGGCTTTGATATTTTTCAAAGTTATCTTGAGTCATTCATTAATTTTCTTTCATTTTAATCACAGGGTGATTAAAAGGGTTATCACAGGGTCGCGAGACAGTCGGTAGCCAACCAGCAAGTCTGACCTCAACAATAATCCTAGACAGGGCGCAATACATAGTAGGGCACACACACTTACACACACTCAGGGCCACTTTAGAGATACCAGTTAACCTGACATGCATGTCTTTGGGATGCGGGACCGGGACGTCGCTAACCTGAAACAATGGGATTAAAATACAAAAACTAATCACAGGTGAAATCAATTTATCTCAGCAATATTAATCAGGTGAATGAGATTGTGGGGTTGGTGTAACCCCATTATAGACTTGGCTAGCTGCCAGGGATTCTGGGAAAAAGGTATGATCATAGTAAGATTCGCAGATGATCTCTAAATGTTATTGCTTATAAACGACTAGAATCCAACACCTGTTTCAAAAACATTTCTGTTCTGACTTGCGTCCAACATGGCAGGTGTGTGATTTAACAAGAACACACAGAACGTGGTGGTTGTTAGACTAGGGGGTTTCTAAAAGGTGTGACATTCTTTTTATTCGCCAGTTCACACGGTCCGAAAGAAACGAGCCAGCGAGAATTATGTAACCCTGGGGCTTTGAGCCTGACACCTTGTACAATCTGAACCCGACAGCTTTACATCACTCTATATTCCAACACTTTTAAACTACAATCTCCGACCGTGACCCTGATGTCCGAAACACCAGCGAGCTGAAATCCACCACCGAGAATGATGATGACTGTGAGTGGACTTCGTATGAAGCCATAGTACGGACTGAATCATTTTCAAGTGAGCTGTAATCTGGTATTGTTCCCATCAGTGTGCAGACAGAGGAATTAAATAGTGCTGAATTACACAAACACACTCCCACACACACACACACACACTCTTCTATACACACAAAACAGACTGTGTACAAACACATTATCATACCTCATGTCTTACTAACCACCTGTTTGTGTTTTGTTGTAGAATTGCCTTAAAATCTTGTCCAATCTCATTCCCACTACCGATTTCTGGACAGGTCATTCATTATTCTTACAACTGAGACTTTATTTACCCCGGCAGAAATCCCAGTGGCCATCCAACAGTAGTAGTATCACCTGAATACCGGTGTCTGATTGGGTTTACCTGTGTTTAGTTAGTGCCGTGTTGAGTCTTGCTGTTAAATCCCGCTGTTTGCAAAGCAGCTCAACCTGACCCTTTTAGCGACCCTTCCAAAATGTGCTTCTACTGTCCATTTACTTTTGACCGTTGCCTGTATTTGAATGAGACCCCAGTGGCCACCCAAGATAGCCATGCCCAGTGAGAAAGTCATAGTATTCACCCATGGCCTTTCTCTCAATGATTAGTATCTGTGGGATCGGCTTCACCTGTGTTTGATTTGTGCCTTTATTCCTTGCATTTGGGCCTTACAAGGTCCTTAGGTCCTTACCTAGTAAATTACAGTGCGACCAAGTCTTCTACTGTTTCAGCCTTTCCGCTGTCTAGTTACTTTTGACCATTGCTTCTTTTTTTTGCCTGACCATTGCCTGCCTCCGAGCTTCCTTCCTGTTCCTCATGTGATTTGGTGATTTGTTTGATCGAGCTTCTGCACATCAATCATTATTTTGAGACAATAACCATTTTTGAGGCAGTGGTATCTCAGTCTCCGCATCACAGAATCCCCACTGGTCAACGAACATTTTCGGCCATGCCCAAGAAGGAATCACCCATTCTCATACTCCTGAGGAATTCAGCAGAACTTTGATCCTGTGGATAAAACATAGACAAGAGACAGGTGCAGACGATAATCAACATAATCAACACTAAGTGATGCTACGTGAGTTAGGGTTTGGTTTTATGGGAGTGGCAGTGTCTGAAACAGCTAGACTCTTATTTTGTAGTCTTGGTCTCAAAGGGGTTAATTTAATCTCAGGTTCCAGACTGCTTTCAAACTTACCCCGAAGTTTTTATCACTTTTATCACTATCACAATTTCCTGTGTCTCTCTTTTTTTTCCCCCTTGGACATGATGCCATTGATCTTGCCTATCTTTCTCATCTCTGCTTTCAGGACATACCGAAATTTCCCCAAATCGCAGCGAGTAAATCTCCCAGGAATGAAGAACTCATGAGAAGAGACGTAACAGGAACCAAAGAGTACCAGATGTTAAAGGTAAGAATGTAGCCTGATTACATTTTAATAGCTTATTTTATTTTTCACGCAAATGTGCAGCTCATTGAGTTTCAGGGCATCTTTTTGGCACGGAAGACCATTTGTAATTCTGCTCTAAATGTCATTTCCCTTCTGAAATAGATGCCAAACCCGCGCATAGATCAATACATGACTGATTAGAGTAAAACCACTCGGTTTAAGCAACAGCCTGGGAAATTATCGATGGCAGCTACAGATGCTAACACATTACTGCTAAAATATAGTTTAAGGGCACGGTTAAAAAGGCGTTTGTTTGTCACGGAAAGTCACAAAGGCGGCATGTTTTTTTTATTCCCGCATTGTCACGGAGTTGACAAATTTCCTGCGTATCAGCCTGACATTGTGTGATATGAGGTTGCCTTGTTGGTAAGATTTAAAACAGAATGAGGAATCTGTATCCATATGTCACTGTACAGATACCGAGAGGCAGAGACGAGGCGAGGCGAGGAAAGTAGCACCGAGGAGATTCGTCTCACTGAAAAGTGACGTGACGTTATCAAGCATAGTGACAGAGCGCTTTCTAAGGGGCTGTATTCAGTTGGCGAGTCGATGTCGGAGTGCTCCAGTTAGCTCCGGAAACCTCCCTGTATTCCCGTTCAGGTTAAACACATGATCCGATTATGAACATCGGCTACAAAGTTGCCAGATTCAATTCCGTGTGACACTGAGTAAACACACTAATGATATGATGTGTACTGTACTAACACACACACACACACACACTTTATTACACTCATACAGGGGTCAGCCGTGGCTAAATGGATAGTGTATAGGGCTGGGGACCAAAAGCCATCCCCACTTTAGGCAAGTCATGGCTGAAGTGTCATTAAGCAAAGCACCCAACCCCTGACTGCACCCTCAATGGGGGCAGCACACTGTTCTGGGTGTTCACACCTGGACGGGTTAAATGCAGAGAACAATTTCTCTACGGGGATCAATAAAGTCATTAAAATAAAAAAAATTAAAAATTCACTATCACTAATCACTAATAATAAACATCTACATGTAATACCCATAATAATAGGGCGCCTAAGACTTTTGCACAGTTCCGTATATTAACTATTCAATCATTTTATCTCAATTACATCAACTGACATGTTCTCCACGTGTTCATGCAGGTTTCCTCCGGGTACACGTGTGTGTGCCCTTTGATGAATTTGCGCCCTGTCTAGTTCCTGCACTCGCGCCCAGAGTTGCTGGGTGGGCACTTGCTTCCCCGTGACCCTAGAACTGGGATTATGCATGTATAAAAAAGAATGAATATTAATTGACCACTTGTGGAAACCCCACCCCTTCTGTCTCGCCTAACATTAGTAACGTTTGATCCAGGGACCTACAGTATATACAGTGTACTGCATTCTTATTATTAATTTCTTTATTATTGTACCCTATATATGGGCTTCAGACACGGAGACTGAGATAGTCCCGCTGTGGACATTTTGACATTGCGGACTCGATGGATTTATCGATTTCTGCTGTTTATTAGATGTAAAGTTACATAATCAAACCCCCCATTGACTGTGAATGGGGATGAATTTAAACTGTCGTAATGCTGTGATTTATTGGGCCACAAACAGGAAATTGGCCTGGCTAGAATCCCATCGTGCCAAATCACTGCACAAAAGACTGCACTCTTCGATCACTCTTCTAAATCGCCCAATACAATCATGTGGGAGAAGTTAGAGTGTGTGATGTCACTGAGAGATCACAAGGCAAAGTGTACAACTTAGAACAGCTCTTATATTCTCTGGAAACTGAAACTGAAAATAAAATCATAATCATTAATAATAATAATAATAATAATAATAAAAATAATAATAATAATAAAAATAATAATAATAATAAAAATAATAATAAAAATAAAAATAATAAAAATAAAAATAATAATAATAAAAATAATAATAATAAAAAATAATAATAATAATAATAAAAATAATAATAATAATAATAAAAATAAAAATAATAAAAAAAAATTATAAAAATATTAACAATATTAATAATAATAATAATAAAATAATAATAATAATAATAAAATAATAAAAATATTAACAATATTAATAATAATAATAATAATAATAATAATAAAAATAATAAAAATATTAACAATATTAATAATAATAATAATAAAAATAAAAATAATAATAATAAAAAAATAATAAAAATATTAACAATATTAATAATAATAAAAATAATAATAATAATAAAAATAACAAAAATAAAAATAATAAAAATATTAACAATATTAATAATAATAATAATAATAACAAAAATAAAATTAATAATAAAAAAATTATAATAATAATACAAATAATAATAATATTAATAATAGTAATAATAATAAAATATTAATAATAATAATAATCATAATATAAAGAACATTCCCAACTTGACATTTACAGCGAGCTCAGAGTGAAATCAGAAGGATGATTGTTAAAATGTATAATAAAACTAAACACTGTGTCCAGAACTGAATCGAATATTATTAATTCAGTTTATTTATTAATTCAGTTTAATTATGAATTCAGTTTAATTATTAATTCAGTTTATTTATTAATTCAGTTTAATTATGAATTCAGTTTAATGATGAATTCAGTTTAATTATTAATTCAGATTAATGATGAATTCAGTTTAATTATGAATTCAGATTAATGATGAATTCAGTTTAATTATGAATTCAGATTAATGATG
>JAOUQV010000031.1:23840162-23852871 GCA_028565295.1 Aspidoras spilotus | reverse complement strand
TAAAATTCCTATCCCTCAACTTGAGCAACTTGTCTCCTCAGTCCCCAGACGTTTACAGACTGTTGTAAAGAGAAAAGCGGCTGTCTCACAGTTGTAAATATGGCCTTGTCCCAACTTTTTTTGAGATGTGTTGTTGTAATGAAATATAAAATTACAGTATTTTTCTCTTTAAATGAAACATTTTCTCAGTTTAAACATGTGATTACAGGTTAAACATGTGATTACAGGTTAAACATGTGATTACAGATTAAACATGTGATTACAGGTTAAACATGTGATACGTCATCGATGTTCTATTCTCAATAAAATATAGAATTTTCAAATTTCCACATCATTACATTATATTTTTATTTACAATTTATACTTAGTTCCAACTTTTTTGGGATTGGGTGTGTATTATTTTTTGGCTTTGGCATTTCTCCAGACAATCACCCAACAACCGGATTAATCACTCAGGCCAATCCTCTACGGATATGAAGCGGCAGTATACGCACCTCCTCAGCCTGTGATTACTTATTCATTTTGTTTGATTCGGAGCCATGTTCCTCCTCTGGACCGCATCATCTTTCGACTCTCTGGCAAACGTTCTGGCAACAAGCCCTTAGTTTAAGATATCAAAGATCCCGGTCGGAACGCCGCACACTTCCTGTCCTTCAGGGAGTTTCAGAAATCAAAATGACCCATTTTAAATAAACCACAGATTCATTCACCGAGAGCGAGTACTACTTCTGTGATCTCAGCATGAAGATCTCAAAGGAGGGCTAGTGGGGCTTATAAAACATCAACAGAGTGAGCACTGGACACTGGGTGGAGGGGGCATTGTTAAAGTGCCATCTAGATGGGGAGGAGTGAAACAAAGTGCCCTATTGGCTGCCCATTACTTTACCTGTTCCTTTTATGCCCTTTCGTGCAATAAATTAAGACCATGTGTCCTCTAGAGCAAGCAATTTAGACAAAGTGCCCTTTAATAAGTGCCATTCCAACAGGTAAGGGTGCACTTCTTGTTCCCCCCTACTTAACAGTGCCCAAAAGAGTGCCCTTGCCATTACAAAAGATAGGACAGCTAACCCTGTATAGTGTACAGGTATAAACCATTAAGTGCCTCTTTAATGGATAAGTGCCCCACAGTGGATAAAATGTACAGTGCACTATAGGCACACTAACAATATTTAAAAGTGCCCTATAGGTTTACTCATAATAATTATGACCTTCCAGTGGTCAAAAGGATCAAGTACCCTATAGGTTAATTCTCAATGAAAAGGAATTCCCTGCTGGTCACTTCTCCTTTCGATTTTAATGGAGAAGTGCCCCACAGTGGATAAAATGTACAGTGCACTATAGGTTCAAACACAATAATAATCATGACCTTTTAGTGGTAAAATCTGATGAAGTGCCCTATAGGTTCACTCACAATTTATAGAAGTGGCCTATCGGTTCACTCATAATAATAATCATTACCTTTCAGTAGTAAAAATTGATTAAGTGCCCTATAGGTTCACTCACTATTTATAGACGTGCTCTATAGGTTCAATCATAATAATGATGACCTTCCAGTGTTAAAAATGATAAAGTGCCCTATAGGTGCACTCGCAATTTATAGAAGTGCCCTATAGGTTCACTCACTATTTATAGACGTGCTCTATAGGTTCAATCATAATAATGATGACCTTCCAGTGGTAAAAATTATGAAGTGCCCCATTAAATGGAGAAGTGCCCCACAGTGGATAAATATTATGCAGTGCTAAGGTGTTTGCTGCATGTGTAAATGTAGGGTAGTTACCAAATTGATGCCCCTCCATTGAATAAAAGTGCCCTGTAGGTTCACTCACAACAAAATAAAGGGATTCCACGCTGGTAGCTTTTCAGAAAAACTAAACAAATGTCCTCTTTAATTGAAAAGTCCTTTGCAGTGGATAAAATGTGATGCAGTGATGTAATAGGCGTTGCTGTGTGTGTTAGAATGTTGAGGGTATTAATTAACTGATGCCCCTCCAGTAGACGAAAGTAATGATGTGCCCTATAGGTTCACTCGCAGTAGAATAAACCCGACATTCCGTGCTGGTAGCGTTTCTCATATTTAATAAATTACAAAGTTCCACTATAATAGAGAATTTAACCTCTGGTGGATAAAATGTGATGCGGTGCAGTCATGGGTATTGCTACATGTGTTAGAACGTGGGGGCATTACTTAATTTCCGCCCCTTCAGTAGACGAAAGTCATAAAGAGCCTTATAGGTTCAATCACAATGGAATAAGTCTGAAAAAAAACTCATAGATGTGCCACGTTTATAAGATGCCCTCTAACACGATGCAGTACTCTGGCAACATTTGAAGGCCAGCTGGTGGACATAGCCAGGAGCAATAGTACCTGGGATCAAATTCAACGTGAATGTCAGTTGGTGCGTAACAAAGTGCAATATATTAATACTATAGTTAAACACATTATGTACAAATGCCCTAGTCGGTGCCCTTTTTCACCCCTGCACCAGTTGTCTGTGTGACTTGTAAAGTGATGTCTAAAGTTCAGAACAAACATCATCAGACGTATTATTGGAAAATAAAGCCATCGCCTGCCCACCACCAAAGCAATGCCACATTGCCCCTCTAGTTTCCACTAAACCGGAAACTTCCCTTTCTTATAATAGATCAGCTGTCCATGCATTAGGACCACATTAGGACCTCCAGATGCAGCCAGTGCGCATCTTATAATGTGACCCACCCCCCTGAAAAACCTCTGGAAAACCACAGTGCAATTACAACTGACTGTTAAAAGCCCGAAACGTGGAATTACGGTCAGGGGGTGGATAGTGATCTCTAACGTCAATGTCAATTACCCTCCAATGGTAATAAGTGACCAGAATCCATCATTTTGTTTAAATAACACAACGCCATGGGTTTCCTCCAAGTACTCTGGTTTACACCACATCCCAGAAGTATCCCGACTGGTGTCTCTAAAGTGTTGCTAGTGCCCCACTATGTATTGGATCTTTATGATTGCTCTTGCCTTGTGCCATCTCAGGAAGAGGACGGGTAGAACCTAAACTCCAGGGAAAATACTGCCTCAGAATCTATTTATATTGAATAGTAATAATAAATAAATATATATTTTTTTATTTCTTCATATTTATTTATATTGATTTTATAAAATAAAAGCCTCTTGGGAGTGTAAATAAAGATGCTAGATGCTAGCAGCGAATTTAGCATTAGCATCTAAATAGCCTGTGAAAGAAGATCCACATTGTACCTGAACAAAAATTGTATTACCTCGGGCATTGCCCTACAGTGACCTTCAAAGTTGTCTCAAAAAGCTAATATGCTAACTTATGTTATAAATATAACACAGTGTTCCCTTACTTATCGCAGGTGTTACGCTCCAGGACCCTCCATAGGTGAAAATCCGTGACGTAGGGGCTTCATATTGTGGTATTGCTCCGTCGAGTCGGTCCTGTCCGCATCTGTAAGCTTTCAGAAGACGCGCATATTATGTACGGAATAAAGGCAGAATACGGACAGACGTCTCCGTCCGTATCCGTATTTACCGTTGGTATTTGATTATGATTTAATTATGGTTGCGTCAGGAAGGGCATCCGGCGTAAAACATTTGCCAACTTAATGATGTGAGTTCTTCAGTGATGACTGACTCGCTGTGGAGACTCCTGATGAAGGGAGATGCCGAAAGACAAAGAAGAAGATTCTTTTATTATGTTAGAATTAATATTTCTATGTGATTTCTTTCCGTAAAATTCATAAATGTACGGCGCAAATTCCCGCGGAAGAGGGAAAGTTCCGCGATGAATATTTTACATTCCTAATTTTTTTATCCCACGGAAGAGCGAGTCCGCAATAATCAAACCGCCATCTTTACTCAGCTTTGGTATAATAGAGTAATATTACGCCCCGATACTAATCTAAAGACAACAACACACCGCTAGGTGCTAGGGTCGCGGCTTTAAACACGCAGAAGTACCACATCAAACAAAAAATAAAAAATAAAACAATATTACTATTTTATAAAATTCTTCTCTCATAATCATTACCGGTCTGATGTTTGGGTCGGTTCGGAACCCGGGTATAAGATAATAACTACCAAACACTAAACTACTCCAGCTCTTCCTCAAAAACACCTGAGCTTCAGTTAGAAGCTTCTGTCCTCATCTGTCTGACAAAACACACGAAGATGGACATGTCCAGTTACAGTATGTATTTTCTTGGGGTTCATTTGACAATTTTTTTTATATTGAAAACAAAGGGCATGGCGTCAAAATAAAGACCCGGGCGACCACAGCAAAAAAATAAAAACCAATCCATTCATGGACAACGAAGCCGAATAAGGAAAGAAACCAAGGGGTAAGAGACAATTTGGATGATAAAACATTGTTTTTAGGGTATTTTATGGCTGATTTAGGAAACGGGTCAAAACCGGTCCATTATTATAAGAGATAGTAACAGAAAGCTAACAAAAGAGGAAGGGTAATTAAGAATAGTTGGCACGATTGGGTAGTTGGTACCGCTACAGAACCAGATCTTCCATGCCAGGAAGCACTACATACCATTCATTCATTCATTTTCTATACCCGCTTAATCCTGGTTTTAGTGTCACAGGAAAGCCAGTGCCCACCCGGCAACTCTGGACGCGAGGGCACAACCCTATACAAACCCTATACATTTCATCACACACACACAATCATACACACACTAAATTCACATACTAACGTGTAATGTAGAGACACCATTTAATCTATCATGCGTGTCTTTGGAAATCTGCAGGAAACCGGAAAAATTTCCCGAGTCGCCCCACCCGGGATTAGAACCTGGGATTTTCTTTCTGTGAGGCCACTGCGCCACCATGCCACCTTACTACATACTAAATCTAACTGATAAACAACATCATGCCAATGCCAATCTTCCTAGTAAAGGCATACATTGTTGGATACACACAGAACTGTATCATAGCCTCCACTTGAGAAAACTCCGCCCGTCGTTGCATGACGTGCAGTGAAGTTCCAAAAACCTGTCCTCGCCCACAGTGCTGCCACCTCCGCCGGCTACTCTTGTACTACTGCATTTCTCTATTCCTTACAGGTTCTACTATCTATCGTCCAATCATATGTCTAGTGTGCAGGACGATGGAGCAATTACATATTCGATATTTGACCCTTTATTGTTTTGAAAGTATTAGTATTTGTCACTGGGTCTTAAATCACTCCATCTTTCATGCATTCCTCCCTCTTTCCTCATGCACCGATCCATCATGACTACAGTATAATCAACACAATGGAAGACTTTATGGCCCTTCTGGCTCCTGCCACCGGTTTCTGCCACCCAGTGTTGCTTAAGAGCAGTGAAGTTGTGCCAAATGATGAATCATCAGATTTATGAAATATCAAAAAGAGAAGCCATCTTTTACAGGGAAAGACTGACCAGGGGTAATAGCCTTCCGACTCGAGCCGGCAGTTTCACACGGTGTAGTAAGAATCGATACTTGACCGCTCTTTACTGAAGAAGCTTTAAGCTTTTATCTCATTTGATATTGCACGTGCCATGCTAATCTATCTCATTCCGTCTCCTAATGCGGCGCAAGGTGCCAGCGTTTGACTTGTTTTAAACCAATCGAAAATTGTACATTTCTCCCGGGGGGGGTTGGGGGTCTTCTGTTCAATCAGAAGTCTTACGTAGACTGAATGCTATTGTAATGATGTCTCACAAAATGAAGGACAAGTAAACTTGTTCCTAAAAAAGAGGCAAGTCTGGTCATTCATTCATTCATTTTCTATACCCGCTTAATCCTAGTTTTAGAGTTTCGGGAAAGCCGGTGCCCATCCGGCAACTCTGGGCACAAACGCAGGAACAACGCTAGACAGGGCACCAATCTATCATAACACACACACACACACACGCACACAGTAAAAGGGAATTTAGAGACACTTATTAACCTATCATGTATGTCTTTGGAATGCGGGAGGAAACAGGATTAACCAGAGAAAATCCGCACGAACACGGGGGAACCGGAAAATCTCCACACAGAAACGTCCCGGAAACCTCTTGCTGTGGGGCGACGGCACTATCCTCTGCGCAGCCGTGCCACCCCATTGGTCATTACAATTAGGAAATGCCTTCAAACCTCCTGCATATTTGTATATGGTGTGTACTACTATCTTTCCGAGGACCAGTTCAGGTGTGTAATCTCTAAAGTCAGGACATTTAGGTCAGTCTTTACCCGGTATGTGCTGTCCCTATTGGCACTCCATAGGTACTACACCTTAAATATATTATTGGTAGGTAACAAGTGCTTCTGGAAGTTGTTGAGGGTCTGATGGACGAATATGATGACCACTGAGAAAGTCTACAAGGGCAGATGGGCAGAACAGAAACTGGACGACAAGATACTTTATTATGGTCATGTGATGAGGCTGAAACGAGACAGCATTAAAGGAAGTGTAAGGAGACAAATTATGCATGGAGTCAGAAGACTAGAAGACAGATGGATGGAAGACATTACAATGTGGACTGGATTTGTCAGGGGTAGAGACTACTACGAACAAGATGAAATGTGAGGACATTGAAGAAAGATTTTACTTGGTCTTTACCTTATAGCAAATACAAGAAGGTGTGTGTGAGTGTGTGTGTGTGTGTGTGTGTAATCTGTGCACCACGTCGTCTCGACCCACACATCTCACTATACCAATATTATCCGTCCCTCGGGAAGAACTCCAATGAACAGAACACTAGGAATTATTCATAAGTTAGTCAACACAGGAGCGGGGGGAGGGGGGAGGGGGGAGTTGTGTTCAGTCGTGCTAGCGTGATCATTAGTCAAGGTTACGGTATTGAGGTGGAACTCGCTAATCAAATACAACCCTGGGCAGATCCAGACTCCAGAATTAATTGCGCCCCTCAAGAGTATTCTCTGTCTTCCACATCTACTGACTTCCTCCACACGTCCATTTCATTTCACTTCCTTCATGTCCGTCGCAATGTAACATGTCCATCTTGTGGACTTTCTCACTGATCATCGTGTTTGTCCATGAGATCCTCAACAACTTCCGGAGTCACTTCTTACCAACCAATAATATATAGTTAAGGTGCAGTACCTATGGAGTGCCAGTAGGGGCAGTACATATTCGCTATGAGGGTTGAAAAGAAAATGCAAGGTCATGTGATCAACAAACACAAGTCAAAGACAAGGACATTAGGTTCATTGGTGTCTTCAAAATGGCCCATAGTGTGTTTAAGTTTGTGTGTGTCCTCGGATGGAGAGGCACCATGTGTAGCTTTAGTCCGGCCCTTGCACCCAGAGTTGCCAGGTGGGCACCAGCGACCCCATGTCAACATAGGGTACCTAAGACTTTTGCGGTATTATAAAGCCAGTAATAATAAGCAAAACAAATGAAAAAAACATGAGCATTCATTGATTTTCTTCAACTTAATCCACACAGAGTTGCGGGCTAGCCGGTGCCCACCTGGCAACTCTGGGCGCAAGGGCAGGAACAACCCTAGACAGAGCAACTATCCATCATAGGGCTCATGCACAAACAATCACACACCTTCACACACTAAGGGCCACTTTAGAGACACCAATTAACCTGGCATGCATGTCTCTGGAATGCGGGATGTAACCAGGACACCCGAAGAAAACCCGTGCAAAAACCAGTCATTCTACCTGGGGCTTGAACCCGGGATTTACAGTCATTTAGCAAGTATAAGTTCAAAGAGGAAGCCGGTGCCCACACGGCAACTCTAGGCACAAGGACAGGAACAAAACTAGACAGGGTGCCAATCCATCATAGGGCGTACACACACAATCACACACTAATGGGCAATTTAAAGACACCAATTAACCTGGCATGCATGTCTTTGGACATGCACAAACACAGAGAGCACAAACACAAATTTGGCACAGAAATTTCCCAAGTCGGCCCACCCGGGGCTTGAACCCGGGATCTTCTTGCTATGAGGCTACAGCAATATCCGCTGTGCCCCCAAAGACAATAAAATCTAGTAAAATAACCTTCAGCAAAGCCTCCGGGGTCAGGAACATTGTGGACGTTAATCAATCATGTCAATATTTAAGCGAAACCCTGGGCAAAGAGAACAGATAATATTCTGTCCATCCATAATCCTTAACACCAGGCCAAGTATTAAAGTCTTCTCCATACACACCCACATACACACACACACACACACAGGGTCCATAACTGATTAGAAGCAAGGAAGGCCATTTCCTCCCTGCGGCTCCTAAAATATTAATCAAACACACAGAGGAGAGAGCCAGAGTTCCCAGTGAGGATGTCTTCTAATGGTAATACATGAGACTGGCAGTGAGGGAGGGGTCAAATACACTCACCCCCCAATAACAGCCTCCGAAATATCTGGGAGAAGACGTGATGTGTTGAGACAGGACAGAGAGAGAGACAGAGAGAGATAGAGAGACAGAGAGAATAGATAGAGACAGGAAAACAAGGATGCTACATCCATATGCCACACAAATCCGGCTAGCTGACCCTAAACAAATGACCTCACACTGAAGTACTACCCTGTATGGGCCTGAAATATACTTGCATGCCATGAGAAAGACGTGACAAGGGCGTGGGAATCAATTTCTATCCATCAAATCTATTCAAATACAGTCCAAATGTGTCCTCGTTCCACCCATTTTATCAGACATAACGCGGGTGGAGATATTTGTGGATATGCGTCAGTCAGATATCCCAGAATAAATTTCACACCGCGGCAGGTGAGGTCATGTACATCGTCAAGTTCGAACTTACAGGTCTGTATGAACAAACACGCGAGTACAAACTTGACATACTCTACTTTGAATTGAGATACGTCCTGAGATTCATTTATTCATTCTAAGCTGGAGACTCACTTTTTGGAAGACAGGAGAACACCCTGGACATGTCACCAGACCCTCACAAGGCAGACACGTTTATACCTATCGGAAAATAGACATCACATATTCACCTGACCGTCTGTCTTTAGACTTTCAGCCTTACCCTTAATCAGGGGTCACCATAGAGAGTCACTCCTCATTGAAGCACTCACATTATTTATTTGACTAATGTTTTACGCCAGATGCCCTTCCTGACGCAACCCTCACCATTTACCCGGACTTGGGACTGGCACTAGATATACACTGGATTGTGCTTTTTAATGGTGGGTTTTACTGTCTGTCTTTAGACCGTAGCTCCCAAATAAAACCCATACAGAATGAATCCCCACCCTGCCCAGAAAATCAAACCCGGGTATAGTACAGTACCACCATGCCACAGAAGGCATGCTGCTTGCGATATGTCTAATTCTTCTGTAATTTGCATGAGTCAGGTGATTCTTATTTACTAGCCATTGTAATGGGATGGATCATTATCATCTACATCTACTCATTTAGCGACTTACAGGTATCTCATGGTTAAGGGCTTTGCTCAAGGGCCCAGAAATGTGATATAACTGACAGCGCTGAGATTTAAACTCGGGCCATTTGGGCCATCCGGGTCAGTAGTTGAACATCTTAATCACCGAGCTATATATAATCAGACAACGTGTTATGTAATGTTCCTCCGGATATTTTAACACCCCTTAGTCGACCGTTACCTTGTGATGTATCACATGTTTATTTGTGTTCCCAAGACACCATGTAGTATATAGCAAGCTATGTAATTACAGCAAAATATCCCTTTACTACTCAACCAGAGCTTAGAGTATAGCTAGGTAGCTAACGTTACATCACAAGTCAGTTGTCCAGATCAGTATTTAGCATGGAAGCTAGTTAGATACGTTAGCAATACATAGGCTAAATATATTAGGCTTAGTGGGATGGTTGGATGTTTCCAAGGCTTTAGGTTTTTATTATTATATATAACCCCAATTCCAATTTGTTCAAATTTCCGCATAGAACTAGCAACACACGTGGACGTGTCAAGGTTTCTTGGATGAAAATGAATTCGAAACGGGTCTGACTTTATTGTGAGTGCAGCGTGATACTGTACGTACGACTGAAATCAGACGCAAAGTAAAAGGGGGTTGTTCACCAGGAACCGGTCTATAACTGCCACAGCAAGTCGGCTTTTGTGTTGCTTTTCTTGATGTAAACCAATAAACGTGGCTAACCTTGTAGCTCCAGTCGATGCTTATTTAGAATAGCATTGATTAACAGTTCTGATTATTGATTACGCTGAACCGCTTGAGGAATTTTAATGGCATCAGATCAGACACCGGCGATTCTGGACAACACCGCGGACGACTGAACATACCGAGCATAATAGAAACATGGGGTGATGACGACAAAGCAGTGATGTATCTTAAACATAAAGTGAATATAGGGGAATTGGTGGCTCAGTGGTGTCTCAGTGGTGTCTCAGTGGTGTCTCAGTGGTGTCTCAGTGGTGTCTCAGTGGTGTCTCAGCTTCTGAACTGAGCGCTTGGTCGTCTTTTTCCTCTCTAATCAGAATGACAAGTTCTGATTTCTATAAAGGACTTCAAATTTTGATTCGTCTGACCACAGAACAGTTTTCCACTTTGCCACAGTCCATTTTAAATGAGCCATAGCCCAGAGAAGATGTCTGCGCTTCTGGATCTTGTTTAGATAGAATGGTGAATTGTGTTTACAGATAATGTTCTCTGAAAATATGATCAGGGACAATCAGTTTACCTTTCCAGCCTTGACCTTTAAGCACAAAGATTCTTCCAGATACACTGTATATGATGCTATGTTTAAACTCTGTGTAATTTTACATTGTCCAGCTTCTTTCTGATATCACTCCACTATTTGTCGGTGTAAACTTAGGGGGATTAGTAATCATCTTCCCATCGTTACTTCTGAGAGCCGCTGCCACCCCAAGATGCTCTTTTTATACCCAGTCATGTTAATGACCTTTTGCCAATTAGTCTTGCAGCTGTTCGTTTTTTGTACTTTTCCATCTACTTATTGCCCTGTTCCAACTTTTTTAAGATATGTTGTGAACGGACAATTCAGAAGAACATGCAAACTCCACACAGAAATTTCCCAGGTTGACCCAATTAGGGATCGAACCCGGGTCCTTCTTGCTGTGCGGTGACAGCACTACCACTGCGCCACCGTTACGCCCCTCATAGATATTTATTTTACAATTACATTTGTAATTTTAAAAGAACATAACTATTTTTGTTCCAATCATTTTGGAGGTGAAGCTGTAACAGTGTCTACAGCCATTAGCATTTTGGAGAAACATAAGGACAGTTACTGTGGGACATATAAACGTTCTGTGAGTCGGATTATATTACTGGCCGTCTGTAATGTCCAATATGTCCACAGTTGCTTGTGTTTAGGAGGATGTACAAAGCCATAGCTCTGTTCTGACATCCCGAACCGTCGACTCGCCCGAAACCTGGATTTAAATTACTGTGCCATCTGTTCCCACCTGGAAACTAGTGGATGCTTTAAAATTTCAAGACGGTTAATGTGGACAATGTGGCTACACACACCCCCTGAGATTTCCATCACTACCAGGGTGAATTTAGCTCGGATACGGATAAAGTTTGGTGGTTTACTTCGAAAGACAGCTGGGACAACTTTACTACCACTGGGCACTCCAATGGATTCTGACAGGAAATGTCATCAAAGTATCGATTGTTCACATGGACGTCCCTGGGTGTGACCCGTTACTATAGCAACAATAATACCCAGAAACATCACTTTATTAACAACAGCTGGCTAATAACAGTGTATCAGACATTAATCAGGAAGCACACTTCATAACTTGCAAGTTAACCTATGGCCATTGCAGCAGCTCTACCAGTTGTCTAACTATTTGGTCACTCCATTTCCGGTCAACCAAACGTGCTGGACAGCTGTGTAACCTTCAGCTGGTTGTTTGCTGATAGTTTTTGGTACCTCAGTGATACCATGGTGGGAAACAAGTCCATAAGTTTACCTGTTGCTAAAACACCGTGGCCACGCCCTCTGGCTACAATTACCTGTCCGGTATCAAAGTTGCTCAAGTCAGATTCGCCTATAGCTGGTAAATGTTGCCTTTTGCACCTTATACGAGAGTCGATTGTGATGTAAGCACCATTTGGGACACTTGAGTGATCATATCCCACCAGCTAGGTGTTTCTAGTCCGGTAAGAAAGAGCAGAATGGTATAAACGAATCAATAAGCAATCAATAGCGTAACTATTCAGACAGTTAGCAGCGCTGGGTGTAAAAGGACAGGGGTTGTGTATGCATGTGTGTGTGTGTGTGTGTGTGTGTGTCCACCCCCAGTGGTAAAGATCTCCCATCTCAAACATCAGCCATGCCAATGAATAATGTAATGAGCAGCGTGTGTGTGTGTGTGTGTGAGATGTGTGCAGTCAGCAAACACTCGGCCGCACAACTCGGGATGCCGCTTCCAAATATAAGGAGTTATCGAGTCAGATATCTGAGATGGACCTCACACCGGTCCAAGGTTGCCGGCTCACACCCTCCAAGTGACGTCCTACTGGACGAGAGAGTCTTTTGTTCGTAACAGCAGACACAGCAGCTGTGGAGTGATGAGGTCATTGATCCGTCATATATACAGTATATACTCAAATATACACTTTATTAGGTACACCCGGTTAGTTGCTTGTTAACAGAAATATCTAATCAGTGAAGAATCACATGGACACAACTCACAAACTGACCATCAGAACGGGTCAGAAATGTGATTGAAGTGACTTTGAATAGCGTGGGCATGGTGGTTGGTACCAG
>JAOUQV010000031.1:23747671-23757732 GCA_028565295.1 Aspidoras spilotus | reverse complement strand
CAATCGTACTCGGTTATGATCGCTAACTCAATCGTACTCGGTTATGATCGCTAACTCAATCGTACTCGGTTATGATCACTAACTCAATCGTACTCGGTTATGATCACTAACTCAATCGTACTCGGTTATGATCGCTAACTCAATCGTACTCGCTAGGCGTAAATACATGAAATAGGTAGCACTCAAGCCATACCACACCCACCCCCTCAACACCACCCCCAGACCCGGCTACTGAAGCGGTCGACGCCAGCCCGGTCAGCCCATGGGTAGCACTATAGCAAAGGCCAAAATCTAAATGCAAAGGAACTCGCTGTGGCGACCCCTAGCGACCCCTGGTGACCCCTGGTGACAGGGAAAAAGCCGAAAGTACTCATAATGTTTGAAATGGAGTAAAAGTTTCAGGGCCCGGAATTTCAGACGAATCTTCACATATTGGGTATTGAATATAATATAATATTGAATATAATCAGGAGAGTGAGTCTGTAATGTTATCTATTTATTTATGATCTTTGTAAACAACATGGCCGCTACATCTCCATTAATATTAATAATAATAGCAACAAGTGACAAAACAGCTGTAACTCATAAATACTGACGCAGAATTAAATCAAACCTGGCGTGCATACTCCATGTAAGACTTGGAGGAGACCCACCCAGATTGGGGCATGTCTCTCAAAAGGGGTGGGGCTATAAATAAATGACATTTTTTCAGAAAGCTAAACATCACATTTATCTCAAACTTGCTATAGAGCCTCTAGACACAAGTCGGCGCATAGGTGGCGCTATAGCTAAGGGATATGCTAGAAATGTATGTATGTAAGCTATAAATAAGCTATAATTAAATATTATTATCATCACTGTACAAAGATCCCTGGTTCGAGCCCCAGCCGACTCTGTGTGGGGTTTGCATGTTCTCCCCGTGTTCGCGCTGGTATTCTACAGGTGCTCCAGTTTTCTCAAGCATTCCAAAGACATGCAAGATAGTTTAATTGGTGTCTCTAAATTGTCTGGTAGTGTGTGAATGTGTGTGCGTGTGCACCCTATGATGGATTGGCGCCCTTTCTAGGGGTGTTCCTGTCCTTGCACCCAGAATTGCCGGGCGGGCACCAACTTCCCAGTGACGTTAAAATTAAAGGATTGAGTGGGAATAGAAAATGAATGAATGAATGAATATTACTGTATCGTACTCTTAGACACATGTAAAGCAATAACGCAATCAATATTCATCCATCCATCCATCCATTATTTTCCAAATAATCCACACAGGGTCACACCCATGTGGCAACTCTGGGCGCAAGGGCAGGAACAACCCTAGTCAGGGTGCGATCCATTCACACACTCAGGGCCACTTTAGAGACCCAATTAACCACAGTACAAATAGGAAACCCATGCAAATACAGGCAGAACATGCAAATTCTACACAGGAATCTCCTAAACTGCACAACCAGGGGATCGTACCCGGGTCCTTCTTGCTGAGACGGTCAACAGCAAGTTTATTTATTATTGTTATTATTATTATTCATTTATTACTTATCTTCTGCTTAATTCACACGAGGTCATGGACCATCCGGTGCCCACCCGGCAACTCTAGAAGGTAATGCATGCACTTAATTATCCTGAAGCATCCTGAAACAGGAAGTAGTACATTGGTGCTTTACTCACAGCTTCATCCCAGCTTGATTGTTGTAAGGGAATCCCGTAAACTTCCTGATCTTTTACACAGTTTTCCTCACTAATATCCAACAGAGCTTCTAATATTCCTCCCGACAGCTCCTGCGCACTGCAATCCGAATTCTTCAAACCCTCCGGACTCTCAGCAACATCCATGCGTCCCGAGTTACTGTCTCTGTCTGACGTTCCTGTGTGGGGAGAAACGTCATTAATACGCACTGACGTCATCGCGGGAACGTAACAAACAAAAGTTGATAAATGAATGAACGAGACCCCGGATATACCCCAGAGGTTAGATTTACACTAGTGCTGTCGGGGGTTGAACCCGAGGCGTTAGGTACATCAGGATCTGATCGAGTTGATTGTGTTCATGGCTCTATTAGGCGTTACGTGCTGTTGCTATGGTGATCAAAGGGAAAAGCCCGCACGGGGGCGCGCACGTCGTAAGTGACGCAACGGAAAAAGTACGGCGGGAGGGCGTGGCTTCAGAGCTGCAAGTGCGCTGAGGAAGTCTTCATTATTAATATACGGGTTTACTGCAGTTGGAGAATAATAAATAAATTATTATTATTATTATTATTTATTATTATTATTGTTATTATTATTTATTATTATTATTATTGTTTTACGCACACATGTTTTTACATGCTTGTATTCTTCTGTGTAAACACACGAGTTACACCTCAGTTAAAGCTCAACTGTTTTAAGACTGACTGTAGGAGAGACTTTAATTTACATAAAATATAAATAAGTAAAAATAATTTAAATCGAAATAAAAAAACATTCGCGCTCCACTTTAAAAGGTCGTGTTCTTATTGTGCTCGTGCATTCTGTGATCTATCTGTCTCTTTGGGAACGTGACAGTGTGCACGCGCGACTCTTCGTGGAGGTGTGTACTTGTATAGAACAAGCGTCTCTTCCGTTACTCTCTGGGCAGATCAGCGCGTCGCTGCAGCCGCCAGTGTGCCGCTTCGATACGGTCTGCACATATCACTGCTTTAAACAGCACACAACTCAACGATGATAACGGAAGCAGAAATCCGCAGTGCCAAGGACATGTAAACCGTCGTGCGCGCACACACGCACATACTCACGCGAGCAGTCAGTGTTACCCGAACTGGCGTCATCGCATCATCGCTACTGCCCGGACAGTCTTTATTTTTTATGGAAACCGAAGCGGCCGGCGAAGTCGCTGTCATGCTGCCTCCGAAAAATTGCCTCCCGAGAAATTACAGCTGCATCGCCGGTTTGTTTGGGAGTTTAACCGCACCACAGAAGATGGACGACGGCGAGAAAACGGAAGGCGAAGAGGAGGAGGACATGGAGGCCGTGACCAGCGAGTGCGAGCCAGAGATGCGGGTCGTGGACGAGAGGCCGAGGGGGCGTGAATCCCTTCCGAAGCCGCCACCGAGTCCCAGTACGCGCCGCAGGTGTAAATCTTTACCGAGTTCCGCCGAGAGAGCTAAACTGGAAGTGGCGCGCATCTGCAGCCCGTCCAGCCAGAAGAAAGTGCGTTTCGCCGACGCGCTCGGTCTAGAACTCATCTCCGTGCGGCATTTCGACGACACCGACGTTCCGGAAACCCCCGACCGTGTCATGGACAAGTTTAAAAAGGCAAGAGCGCTCCATCTGAACAATTTTGAGCACTCGAACGGATGCACACAGTCCACCTTCGTGGAGACGCTTTTCACCTGTCCAGGGGCGCAGCCAGATTTCCAGAAGCGCCTTCGGAGCGCCAAAGTGCTGCTGGAATCCGTGGAGACGGACGAGTTCAGCATCTCGGGGATCGTGCGTGTTTTGAACCTGGCGTTTGAAAAGTGCGTGATTCTGAGGTACACCCTGAACAACTGGCTGACCTTCCTGGATGTTTCGGCGTCCTATGTGCCGCATTCGAGCGACGGATTCACCGACAAGTTCCAGTTTAAGATCGTCACTCCGGCGTTCCTCGAGAGCAGCGGAAACCTCCAGTTCGCCGTCCGGTTCTGCGTCGGGAAGGAAGAGTTCTGGGACAACAACGACGGCAAGAATTACAAAGTGCGACGCCACAGATTTAAAATCTCTCCTCCTCGCGAATGGGATAACGGCTGGATCCACTTCATTTAGATCCACACTGTGTGAGATACCGAGTCTCATCATTAATCCTCTACAAGAATAGTAAGGGTGTCTGCCATATCGACCCGGAAATGCCCATATATGGGGCGCGTAAATGAAGAGTTCTAAATAGGGGTGAAGGTTTTCTTTTCTATTCAGTTCAGAAACAATACTTGGGTTCAGTCCAGAATTACAGGTCAGATAGGGCACTAGATAGTGGGGGTGCAGGAGTCAGGTTTATAATCCACCTACTGTGTAAAAGTTTGTGTCCCCTGTTGGTTCTTTTTTTTTCCCAAACATTCCACGTGTTTATAATTGATTTGTCTCTCACATTTCCAAAGACAACAAAATTAAAGCTGGATGTAAACTGTGTGTAAATGTTATTTATAGCTAGTGCATAACATGGGTACTCTCATGGGCAAGCATTAAATACCATATTGTCCTCGCCATCCTCAAACAGGGGTATGCAAACTTTTGCACACAAGGATATATATAAGGTATAAATGCTGAACAATCAGTAGATTAGGAACAACTCTAACAACTAATTAATTATAGCACGCATACGTCCACAAGGTGGCGAACATTCTCCATAGGCAAGTCAGCCCATGTCCGGCCGGCCAAACTGGCTGCAGTGTGACCTCCAGCCGGACGTTTCTTGATTGGGTTGCTTTATTTCCTCATAGCTAGTAATTGCACCTGATATAACGTAACCACCTATAGGGCCATGTGTTATCAGTGATGGTATGCTTGCCAGGTGTTCCTAATCCATTGATTGTTCAGTGTACATAAAGTCTGAACTCAGTGGTGTATCTAACAGGCTGCTCTTCTGTTTCTTCAACAACTTCCTGTTTTAGAAAAAAAAGCACTATTGTGAAAGGGGGCGTGGCTACGAGGAAAAGGGACATGTTTAAATTTGTGTCTATACAAGAGTCGTTTTCATCCACGATACAGAGCTTTAACTGGTCAATAGTGGACAGAATACTGCATCCCCTTGTCCACGCTTGTAATATAGCCGAGTATATATACCGCAAGCCGACGAAGGAAGGGCTAGGGACGTCAATCTGAGACGAACTTAACATCTGGAGACCTTTTAACGAAGTTCTGTACTCTAGAAGAAGAAATGTCTTAGAGAATATATAAATATAAATATATATATCACATGACCTTTAATCATCAAATCCTGGACTTTCAAAATAACCCGGATGACTGAAAGAAAATTATCTCCAACACCACATTCCAAAGTTTCCATCTTATCACAAGGCGAGGTAAGGGATGGCAACGTTCCAGGTTCGGAATGTCGGAAGTTGCATAGATTTTCCATGCATTGTAAATGCACATGATTAGCCAAGATGTACCGGCTTTCCATTTTTTTTTGTTTGAGCAGAAGCTCAAGTCATCACACACACACACACACACATCAATCAGCTTTGTACAAATATTAGCAAATTTCTACATTATACACGGCGATTTTTTCGAAAGAGGCCCCGCATATTTATATACACTATTATATATAATGTTAATATAATGACATATATATATATATATAATAGTACGTCTTTTATATCTTAAAGGTTTTATCTCGCTTAAAGCTTCAGTGTTCAGTCCGTCGTAGGTTTTAATCCCTTAACGAACCTTTTTCTCTAAGATTCTGTGTATAAACTCGAGTCTCATTTCCACTGAGAGAACCCTTAAAGGTTCCGAGTTTCCATTTCCATGTAATTGATTACACTTACAGTACCCCAAAATTATCTAGAACCTTTTTATGGTTCTGATATATGTATCCTAACTGCAGTTACAAGAGAATATTCTGGGCCTCTTTCAAGTGAATCGCCCTGTTTATTTTAAAAGCAATCTTTTAATTTAAAAGTGAAAATGATATTGAGCACTCGGAGTAGCACTGGGATGATTTTCAGCTTCGTTCTGACCAAATTTGGTCAAATGTATGATGTTAACTGTGTAGTACTTGTTCTGGTCTGTTGAGACTCACTTCCTGTATGCGAGTATGTATTCCCGCCAACAAAAAGCAAATCGCCAAGTTTAGCATTCACGCTGCGTCCATAGGGCGGCTATTGACGGCCGGAAGTGTCTTATTGATTAGGATACAGTATATAATGAAAGACAATAGAGGTTAGAATCCATAAACACCTTTAAAAGTGATTAAGAAAGAAACGATTGATTAAAGAAAGTAAAGGAGTGAAATAAAAATAGGTTTCGGGGATATGTAGGAAATCTGAACGAGCCGCTGCACTGTTCACATCGAGCCCTGTTTGGACAGCATTAGTTTCTTTGTGTGATAATAGTTTGTCCACACTGAATGAAAGATAAAATTAATTTTAATCGTTCCTACTGAAAAAGCTGCTATATATCTAAAAGATATAAAGAAAATGATGAACGTTTTGTGATATATAGTGTAACGGAATATGATCGAGCTCTATTCGGATGGGATTAGTTTTCTCAGAGGAAATACAGACCCATTCCAAAAAAAAATTAGAATATGATGGGAAAGTTGATTAATTTCCATCATTCCATTCAAAAAGGTGAACTTTTAACAATTTAAACCATTTCAAGTATTTATTTGTTTATTTTTATATAGTTTGTTCTTCCAGCTTCAGAAAGCCCACAGGAACCAGGATTTCAGAATATTAGAACACCATGGAGAAATCAGCCCAAACTACGTAGTCGAAGAACAAGATGATGCACCAGCAAACGAGATGACCCTGGGCTTCAGCGGATTGTCAAAGAGAAGATTCTGGATCTCTGGCAGATCTTTGCTTTTTGCCCACCCGAAAGGAATGAAATTATGGAAATTAATCAACTTTTCAATGATTATCCTAAGCCCGAAAGGGTAAGGGTTGCGTCAGGAATGGCATCCGGCGCAAAACATATGCCAGATCGTATGTTTTTTTGGGGTCAGCCGTGGCTTAATGGATAGGGTAAAGGGCTGGGGACTAAGAGATCGCTCCCCACTCTAGACAAGTCATGGTTGAAGTGCTGTTGAGCAAGGCACCCAATCCCCAACTGTTCCCCGTGCACCTCAGTAGAGTGCAGCACACTGCTCCAGGTGTTCAGCACTGGATGGTTTAAATGCAGAGGAAGAATTTCCCCACGGGGATCAATAAAGTATCAATTAATATTATTATTTATTTTTATTTAATGTGAGGGACTCTCTGTGGCGCCCCCTGGTGACAGGGAAAAGCCGAAAGATGAAGAAGAAGGAAATAAACTTTTCCATGATATTCTGCTTGTTTGGAATGGGTCTGTATATATATACAATATATATATATATATATATATATATAAGTGACAATATTTTTAACTGTTATCTTAACTGTTTACATGCTCGTTTTGTATACAGTTGTGTGCATAAGTTTTCACCCCCCTGCCCCCATTGTAAAGTAAGAGATAAGTATCTCATGTAGTACAAAGCTGTAAATGATTAACAGATAACAAATCGATTGGGAAAAAGAATATATATATATATATATAAAATGAAAGGATATTTGGACGGGATTAGCTTCAGGGTGTGAGGAACGAGATAATCTTTTATTTTCACATCTAATGTTACTTTCTTCGACGCACGACACTATTTTTAATTTATTTACATTTAAAACGAGTGGCTTCTTGACGTTGGTGGTAAACGTGACGTTGAATTGATTCAGATCTGGTTTCAGTCTGCATGTGACGTTATAGCAGTATCGTCCATAAGAAGCCGTCAGGACGTTCTCTCTGGGTTGATTTTGTATCCTTTCTCTCTGAGCAATGGGAAACCCGGATATTGTAAAGAAAGTACAGGTCTTTGTCTAGAGAGTCTTTCTGTACATGACTTATATTTGTATTTTATTCTTTTTTTTTAGTTAAACTCAGTATTTTGTGGTTTTCACACACACACACACACACACACACACATTTACAGTATACTGTGAGATATTTCTAATCTATTCACAACAGCTGGAGTGCCTTTACTTTCAGGTTTAATATAAAAACAGATTTTATTTTATTATGAACTAAAACCAAAAACTAGATTTATTTACAGACTTAGAAGTAAAAATGTACAGAGATAAATAGATACTATACTACAAATAGTATATATACTGTACTGTACATAGTGTACTATACTGCACTTAGTATAGATACAGTACTTAGTATATAAACTGCACTGTACTTAGTATAGATACTTTACTATGTAGTTTAGATACTGTACTGCACTAAGTATAGATACTGTATCAGAATCAGAAATACTGTACATAGTGTACTATACTGCACTTAGTATATATACTGTACTGTATTTAGTATAGATACTGTACTGTACATAGTATATATACTGTACTGCACTTTGTATAGATACTAAACTGCACATAGTATAGATACTGTACTGTACATAGTATATATACTGTACTGCACTTTGTATATAAACTGTACTGTACTTAGTATAGATACTGTACCATACTTAGTATATATACTGTACTGCACTTAGTATAGATACTGTACCATACTTAGCATATATACTGTACTGCACTTAGTATAGATACTAAACTGCACATAGTATAGATACTGTACTGTATTTAGTATAGGTACTGTACATAGTATATATACTGTACTGCACTTTGTATATAAGCTGTACTGCACTTAGTTTAGACACTATACTGCACATAGTATATAAACTGTACTGCACATAGTATAGATACTATACTGTAATTAGTATAAATACTGTAGTGCACATAGTATAGATACTATACTGTACTTAGTATAGATACTATACTGCACATAGTATAGAAACTTTACTGCACTTAGTTTAGATACTATACTATACTTAGTGTAGATACTATACTATACTTAGTGTAGATACTATAGTGCACATGACTGTTCAGAAGTCTTAGGATGACTGGCTTTATTAGAAATGATTCTATAAATACTAACTTCTATACTCTAGTACCATACTCTAGTACAATACTCTAGTACCATACTCTATATTTCTAAGCATTACTTTATCAACAAAACAAAAGAAGCAAGTATGAGAGTCAAAGTCTCCAGAAGAATTGGAGTTTACATGAAAACTCTATGTTCATAGTCATTCCAACCGGGCATCAAACCTGGGTCCTCCTTGCTGTGAGGCGACAATGCTGGCCACTTTGAAAGAAAAGTGAAAGTGATAAATTTTTGCCACTATGTTTTGCACACGGTGGAATTGGTCCTCTGCATTTAACCCATCCGTGCAGTGAAACACACACATACACACACTGGTGAAGTGAGCACACGTTCCCAGAGCAGTGAGCAGCCAGCACAGCGCCCGGGGAGCAACTGGGGGTTAGATACCTTGAACCAGGGACCTTCTGGTCACAAGCCTGGTTCCTTAACCACAAGCCTACGATTGCCCCACTGTGCTGCCCATAATGTAAACTATAATAAATGAAAGGAAGCTCATATTTGGTGTTTGCAGGTACGTGATTATCCCATAGAATTCCGACTAATGCGCTCATTCGGAATAGAATACGTCCATGTATACACCTCAGTCGGAATAGAGGAGTCTGATTGGTGTCATTCCGATTACAATTTCCTTCAGATTGGACGAGGTGAATAATATTACCCATGCAAACACCTGTGTCTCATTACATTCCCAAAGCGGATCTCACGTGTCTCCTGGTGGCATGGAAGAGGCGAAAGACAGGTTGTCCGGAGTGTCTCTGGGAATCTGATGAGAATTTGCTTCTTTTTTATTGACACGCAAACTTTAATGTTGTTGGAAAAGTAATGTTTGGAGAATAGGGTGCTAAGACTTTTGCACAGTAGCGTGTTTCACCGCTGTCCCCGTCTGCATTCGCTTGCTGGGCATTGCAAGTTCATATCTTCGTCAGAAACATTGTCTTGTCTCACGTCGTTGATGTTAACATTGTGGGAAATGTAGCATTCGTAGCTGAGATTGGGTCATTACCGAAGAGTGTGTTTATATATATATATATATATATATATATACACTCACCGGCCACTTTATTAGGTACACCTGTTAAATTGCTTGTTAACGCAAATATCTGATTGTCCAATCACATGACCACAACTCAGTGCTTTTTCAGGGAAGAGAAAGTATGTAGTCATGTACATGAGGTCAATAACAACTTAGTCAAGGACAAACTGACCTTCAGAATGGAGAAGAAATGTGACTGAAGTGACTTAAAGTAACGTGGCATGGTGGTTGGTACCAGACGCTGTTGGTTCTGAGTATTTTCTCAAACTGTTGATCTACTGGGATTTTCACACACAACCATCTCTAGTGTTTACAGAGAATGGTCAGAAAAATATCCAGT
>JAOUQV010000031.1:23718726-23729408 GCA_028565295.1 Aspidoras spilotus | reverse complement strand
TAGTATTGACCATACTATTATTGACCATACTATTTTTGACCATACTAGTATTGACCATACTATTTTTGACCATACTAGTATTGACCATACTATTTTTGACCATACTAGTATTGACCATACTAGGGCAGGACCAACATTAGACAGGGCGCCAATCTATCATAGGGCACACACACACACACATTCACACGCTAATGGGCAATTTAGAGACGCTAATTAACGTATCATGTATGTATTTGGTATGCAGGAGGAAACTGGAGTATCCGGAGAAAACCTTTGCGAACACGGGGAGAACATGCAAACTTCACACAGAAATTTCCAACCTGGGGCTCGAACCCAGGAGTCATAGCGCTATACACTGCGCCACCGTGCCGCCTCTTTGAGGAGGTTCTGTATTTTGTTGGTTGTTGCACGCAAGCTGCTGTGCTCCAGATGAGGAGCTGGTGACCAGCCGTTAACTCGTGTAGCAGCATTGGGAATCAGAAAAAACTTCATTCATTCATTTTCCTCCATGTTGTCCAAACGGGGGGCGCGGGATAGCCGGTGCCCACCTGGCGACTCTGTGCTCAAGTGCAGGAACAACCATAGACAGGGCGCCAATCCATTTGTATTACACACATATAGTCACACACACAGGTTCACACACAAAGGGTGACTCAGTGGTTAGTGATGTGGCCTCACATCAAGAATATCCCGGGTTCAAGCCCCAGATGGGGCACCTCTGGAAATTTCTGTGTGGAGTTTGCATGTTCTCCAGGTGTTTGTGCGGGTTTTCACCGGTTATTCCGGTTTCCTTCCACATTCCAAAGACATGCATGTTAGGTGACATTGGTGTGTGAATGTGTGTGATTCTGTGTGTGTTTACGGCCTATGATGAGTTGACGCCCTGTCTAGGGTTGTTCCTGCCCTCGCACCCAGAGTTGCCGGGTGGGCACTGGCTTCCCCGTGACCCTTAAACTAGAAGTGGGTATAGAAAATGTAGGAATGCATGTGTGAGTGTGGGTGTGTGTGAGTGTGTGTGAGTTTGAGTGTGTGTGGGTGTGTGTGTTCCCTAGAATGGAGTAGAGCCCTGTCTATGGTTCTTTCTGCCTTGTGATGCTAAGCAGGGTATAGAGAATGAACGGATGAATGAATAAAAGAAAGAAAGAATGAATAAACAAATGAATGAAAGAAAGAAAGAAAGAATAAACAAATGAATGAATGAATGAAAGAAAGAATGAATGAATAAACAAATGAATGTATGAAGAATAAATGAATGAGTGAATAAATTAATGAACAAACAAGTGAACGAACGGAAAAATGAATAAATAAACAAAGGAATGAATGAAAGAATAAATGAATGAATGAATGAATGAATGAAAGAATAAATAAACATATGAATGTATGAAGAATAAATGAATGAATGAATAAATAAATGAACAAACAAGCGAACAAACAAACAAATGAACGAACAAACAAACGAACAAATGAATGATTGAATGAATGAATAAAAGAATGAATGAATGAATGAACAAATGAATGAATGAATGAATGAATGGATGAATGAATGAATGAATGAATGAACAAATGAATGAATGAATAAAAGAATGAATGAATGAATGAACAAATGAATGAATGAATGAATGAATGAATGAATGAATGAATGAATGAATGAACAAATGAATGAATGAATAAAAGAATGAATGAACAAATGAATGAATGAATGAATGAATGAACAAATGAATGAATGAATAAAAGAATGAATGAATGAATGAACAAATGAATGAATGAATGAATGAATGAATGGAAGAATGAATGAATGAATGAATGAATGAGGTTAACTAGCATGCTAACTTCTCACAACAATAACACAACACTTCTTCTTCTTCTACTGTCACTATTCCTGTCTTCCATTGCACAAATTCTATTCAGACAAGTGCTGCATGGACACATCATATAATTTAGCTCATCCTCTTCTATAAGTATAAACGTATGGGGAGACAATCCTCACCCCGGGACCGGACAACTTAATGTCTCCCATTCACCGACCTGGGAAATGTCTGCGTGGCGTTTGCATGTTCTCGCCGTGTTTGCGTGGGTTTCCTCAGGGTACTCCGGTCGTACCCCGGGTCCTTTTTGCAGTGAGGTGAGAATGTCTGAGAATAATGAACACAGTGGCATTATTAAAGTAAATTATAGTCTACTGTACTCTTTATAAACGTACACTAGATTAGGAACATCGGGCAGGTGGCATATGGTCACTGGTGAATGCCCCAAATTGGTGATTAGGTCACAATAGGATTTTATGTATGACTTTCATCTGTACCAAGAAGAAGGCATCATTAACCCTATATGTGTAAATCAGTGGGTGGCACGGTGGCACAGTGGATATTGCTGTGGCCTCACAGCAATAATATCCCGAGTTTGCATGGTCTTCCCATGTTTGCACGGGTTTTCTCGAGGTACTCCAGTTTCCTCCTGAATTCCAAAGACATGCATGGTGTCTCTAAATTGCCCGTTAATGTATTAATGTGTGTATGATTCTGTGTTTGCCTTATGATGGATTGGTGCCCTGTTTAGGGTTTCTTTTCTGCCCTTGTGCCCAGAGTTGCTGGGTGGGCACTGACTTCCCCATGACCCTAAAACCAGGAACGCCGGAAGTATTCATACCACTTTGTTGAGTCTGTTCCGCTGACCTCTGAAGATGGACCAACCCCTTATCAACAGGGTGTTCCTAATTCAGTGATGGTTTTGTGTTGGTAAAGTGCCCGATGCTGGAAAATGCCCCGTTGGGAAGCGGGGTTCAACTTTTTGAAGCTGCAACAGCTGACAGTGTTGGTGATTATGGAAGGAGTCTCCAGTGTCAGTGCAGCTTCTGATATGAGGATGAGAAAAGGTTTGTGGTTTAATTTGAAGAGGTGAAATGTCAAAGCTGGGTTTCTTTCCCATGAATAAAATGTTGTTAGCGGGCGGTGGTGCAGTGTGTAGCGCCATCGGATCACAGCAAGAAGGACCCAGGTGTGATTCCCAGGGTGGGACGGCTCTGGAAACTTCTGTGTTAGGTGCTCCGGTTTCCTCCTGCATTCCAAAGACATGAATTTTAGGTTCATTCTTCCTCTTCTTCTTCAGCAAGGCTCGCAACAGGGACTCGATCATCTCTGAAGAACTTGCATCTTTGATTTTGGCAAATGTTTTACGTCAGATGCCCTTCCTGACGCAACCCTCACCATTTACCTGGGCTTGGGACTGGCACTAGAAATACACAGGTTTGTGCTCGCAAATGGCTGTCTTATGCATTTTAGGTTAGGTTAAGGTTATTCTCTAAACTGGCCCATAGTGTGTGACTGTGTGTGTGCCCTATGATGGATTGGTGCCCTGTCTAGGCTTGTTCCTGCCCTTGCGCCCAGAGTTGCATGCCAGTGATAGGATTAATTATTTTAATGTTGTTTATATTTTTAAAATTATAATAATGTGAACTTTTGGAGTAAAAATTGTTCAAAAGTACAAGTTGGGGTTGTGCGGAGATCTCCCCTTGTAGAGTACATGCGGGTTTCCTCCTGGAGCTCTGGTTTCCTCCAGGATTTTATATACATGCATCTTAGGTAAGTTGGTGTCTCCATAATGGCCCTTATTGTGTTGGATGTGCGTGTGACTGTGTGTGTGCCCTATGACGGAGTGGCGCCCTGTTTAGGGTTGTTCCTGCCCTTGCGCCGATAGTTGCATGGTGGGCACCAGCTGTGTGGATTAAGCAGAAGATATTGAATGAATGGATGGATTTATTTATTTGAGGTGAACTGACTCCGGTTCTGGAATGATTATATCCAGAGGAAAACGACGTCCACACAGTCCGGGAATGAATGGATTAACGTTAATGCCAATGCCCGGGTCAAGTTAAGGAAGCATCGCGTTGGGTATAATCGTGTTTGCCCACATGTTTCATTTCCTAATATTCACGGTGTCCTTTTACACCACAGATGTTTTGAGGCTCTGCTCCCGGGTTGTGCGCAGACGGAGCAGCCGGAGTTCCGCACCGCGCAGACTGAGAGTTGCCTCATAACTCAGTCGCTCTTACCTCCTCGGACCCGGAGAGGATTTTCTCACTGGATTTTATTCCTGCAGCACGCGGACACTAGAGTCGGTGTGACGGAACGTGTGTGTGTGTGTGTGCGTGTGTGTGTGTGAGAGAGAGAGGGAGAGAGAGAGAGGGTTTGTCGGTGAACTCTCTTGTAAACTTTGCTGAAGTTTTATTTTCTGTGTGTTTTAATGCCAACCGCGAGTCGGGTTTGGACCCGCAGTGACTTTGTGATACACGGATGTTTCCCCCCTGCGGAGAATGAACGACGCCGGCGATAAGGACGCGGTTGCGGTTCCGCGGAAGCACCGACTCATGTCCGCGGTCCACAGAGCCGCGTCTCCCGGTGTGGCGTTCAGAGCGAGTCGCGTCCCGAACGGCGCCTCTTTGGTGCACTGCTTTATCTGCGGTAACGGAGTGACACCGGGGAAAGAGCTGCAGATGCAGATTAAGTTCCGTCACGGGATCACGCCTTTCTTTCCCTTCCTGCAAGGCCAAGAGCCGGCACCGGGGGCTGCGGAGGTTGACGCCGATGGACATGTGCTCGTGTGCGCGGTGTGCCACTTCTTCCTGCGCGAACAGTGGAACGCCTTCGAGCGCAGTCGAACGCCGCTGGACAAACGCGTTTACTGGCTGAAGAGACCGCACCAGTGCGACGGACGGCGTGCACCCCAAGACTGGAACGCGGTTCGAGACGCGGACGCCAGAGCCACCGGCAGCGGTCAGAACGGCGACGAATCGGATTTCTCGTCGTTCTCAGATAACGAGCAGGCGTCAGATCAAGACTCGGATGCCGCAGACAGAGGAGGGGAATTAGAGGAGAAAGGGAAGTGCATCAAACTTCCTGCTGTTGGTAAAAGATGTAAGGAAGGACCTGGGATTAAGAGCACTTCTGATGCGCGTTACAGGGTCGATGTTTACAGCACACAGGATGCAGAGAGGTCTGACTCTATAGTGATAAATCACGTGGCCCAGACGACAATGGCATTGGCACGTATCCATGGGAACCTGGCACGGCGTGATTGCGAGAGCCCTTCTTGTGACACACCCACCCAGCACAGAGGAATTGTAATGCGTGATAGGCGAAGCGGCTGGAACTCCAAGATGCAGCAGCTGCTTTTCAGCCCTGGTGAGGATTCTGGTCATGCACATGCCAAAGACCCAGGTCATAACCAGTTGTGTGACTCGGATATATCTGATGCCAACGAGATTAATGTAACCAGTGATGAAGATAGGCAGGATGAGAGGAGAAGCAATGTTATGGACAAGCACGTGTGCTACATCTGCGGCAGCCGACTTCTACCGGGCGTCTGCAATGAAGTGTGTGTCCAAAAGCAGGAGAGAGCCACCACTGAGCCTTTCTTCCCCTTCCTGTGGCTGCACACACCTCCGCCAGATGCTGTGCCAATTAGCCCACAAGGCCGCACTCAGGTATGTGCCAGCTGCCATACGTCACTTATGCAACAGTGGCACGGCTTTGAGATGGCAGAGGTACCTGTCCTGCAGCGCCTTTACGTAGTGCCAGTTAACATAGATGCCGTGACGTCACCCAATTTGGATGGCATCAGAGCTTTACCAAAAATTCGTCCTCTAACCTCTAAACATTCATCCAAAGAGGCTTGCTATTTATGCGGTCAAAACTGTGGAGAGGACATCAGGGTGGCATATTCACGTGCTGGAGAAGGCAAAGCTCATGGTGTCATGTACTTTCCATTTATCAACCTGCTCCCGTGCCCGCCCAATGCCCAAACCATGCGAGATGGCCAGGTGCATTGCTGCACCACCTGCTACAGGATCTTAGAGGATATTTGGGCAGCATACCGCTTCTGCCTTAGCGAGGAGCTTATCACATCTATCAGTCCCTTCCTTGGAAGATACCACCAGACCATTACTTCAGGAGGCATGGTGAAAAACCTAGTCCGAGCGCAGGAGAGCATTTCGGCTGCACTTCACCACACCTCAGTGTGTTACCTGTGCGGGACGGAGCTTTCTGCAGGCACAGAATACCAGCTTCACGTTAATCCTCCGGGACGATGCGGAGTAAAAGAACCGTTCTTTCCTTTCCTCACCGTGCACACACCAGCCCCTCGCGCCCATCCTGTGGATGTCACCGGATTGGTATCCGCTTGTTCCCTGTGCTATCATGACCTACTGGCTCAGTGGGCACAACACGAGGCTGCAGGATCAGGACCTTCAAGCAGCCCCTGGTCACGTCAGTACAGCTGTGAATCTTTTGTCTGCTTTTTCTGCAGGCAGGATAAGAAAAGGGCGCTGGGGTTGAAGGCGGTCAACGTCGCCAGGCTCCCCGTGTTCCTTTGTGCTCCGCGGGTTAGCCGCACTCTCGTAGTGGATGACGGGAAACAACTTACTATCGGATCCTGTGTGGAATGTAAGTCTATGGTTTTGGCTGGACAGAGCATGCAGCAGGACGGAACGCCGGACCCTGGAAGACCAGCAGGGACCAAGCAGAAGGTAAGAATCAGTGGTTGTAAATCAGTTTGGCTGGAGACGTCATGGCTCCAAATGTTTCCTGATGTTCAAGCGATATCAATAGATGTCAGGTTTACTCTATGAATGCTGGGTAATCGCTTTGCCAAAGACATTATTGTGTACGTGTGTGTGTGTGTGTGTGTGTGTGTGTGTGTGTGTTTTAATGCTGAAGCTTCATGGCACATCATGTGTTTGTGTGTAGTTTTTACATGTGCGAATCAGCCAGGGCAAGGTTTGTCTGATTCGTCTGGGGTTTGTCTGAGAGAGATAGGAAACAGAGAGTGTGTTCATAGAGGAATCTAGGACCGAAACCCTGATGCTGGAGCATGGTTTATATAATACATGCATTGTGTGTGTGTGTGTGTGTGTGTAAGAGACACACATTCTCACACTAATGGGCAATTAAGAGACACCAGTTAACCTAACATGCATGTCTTTGGAATGTGGGAGGAAGTCGGAGAAAACCCACAAACACTGGGAGAGCATGCAAACTCGACACAGAAATTTCCTGAGTCGCGCCACCAGGGGTTCGAACCCGGGATGTTCCTGCTGTGAGGCCACAGCACTATCAATTTATTTTGATAAAGGCACTGTTCAGCATTTTACTTTAGCACCGTAGTGCAATGGCTGGTGCTGTCACCTTATAGCAAGAAGGACCCGAGTTCTATCCCCGGGTGGGAGTCTCTGGAAATTTCTTTGTCGAGACCCTTCTCCGTGTTCGAATGGGGTTTTCTCCGGGTGCTCCAGTTTCCTCCAATAACTGAGATAATAGATACAAGAAATCAGTCAGGTTTAAATAATCCAGAGTAATCGGAACCGTCCAGGAAATACCGACGGTCCAGCTGTTTGAGGTTCTAGAATCTTCTCTCGGGTTTGTCCTATTTTGGATCATACTGGATCACTATATTAGGAACACCTGGCTTACCTGCTGGTTGGTCCAACTTTTTGACTAATCCAGGAACTGACTGGTGAGCATTCTTAGTACACAAGTCGACCTATGGCCATTGTAGCACCTCCTCTATTTCGGGTCGCTAGTATTATGCTCGCCTCTAACGCCTCTATTGATGGTTCCTGTTCTCTTGGTAGACCCGGGATACTGTGGTACAGGAACAGCCCACAAGTGTCAGCTGTTGCTGAAGCACAGGCCCTACGTTCCAGGGCTCCAACTATCTGTGCAAAGTCGACGTGTTCACTCATAGCGGGTAAAATGTGCCTTCTGCTGTACTCTGAACAGATCAACACTTTATATGATTGTGTCGTAAATACCAATTAGGGGCACTTTGTCGGCGATCATGTGCCACCTGCCAGGTGTTCCTAATCCTGTGAAACTGTATGGGGAGCAGGTGGGCTCCATGTTTCTGTGTTAATTGAATTAAAAAAAGAAAGGAGAATGGAATAATTCTGCTCACAGATGTGTAACACTAACACACTTCACACACCTCACACACACTTTTACCCACACACTCGTGTTGCTCCGCCGATCCAAACACAGCCGTGTGAACACATGGAATGAAGCCAGGAGCTTTTTCCAGGGGTGTGATTGTGGGAATGGGGTTTTCCTGGAGGACAAGGTGTTTGTGCTCAGATCCAAGTCGCGATCTCATGAGCTAATTTTAGGGAAGGGAGCGAGATTGAACAGGCATCAAGAGGACGAGGGGTAGTAATGGCTCCCGTGGTGAGAGAAACAGGTGCCTGTTCGTCTGTGGTGTCATGTGATGTGCGAATAAATAGCCGCATCCATATGTATCAGGGATAGATTGGGGGTCGGTTTCTTGTTTACGTCCAGATTAGCTGGTGTAATTAGAGACAAATCATTACTATATATATATATACTGGATATTCTCACTGGCCACTTTATTAGGTACGCCTTGCTAGTAAAAGATCCCTAGATATTTTCTCCCTTTTGGATCATTCACTGTAAACACTAGAGATGGTTGTGTGTAAAAATCCTTAAATTTCCCGTTAGTGTTTAAATGTGTGTGTGAATGTGTGTGTGTGTGCCCTATGATAGATTGGAACCCTGTCTAGGCTTGTTCCTGCCTTTGCGCCCAGAGTTGCCGGGTGGGCACAGACTTTCTTGTGACCCTAATACTAAGCTTAAGCGAGTATAGAATTAAAATGATAGCACACACACACACTTTGGTTCTGAAATACTGAAGTATCCTCATGAGAGCAATATTGTGTGTGTGTGTGTCAGAGAATTTGACCAGATGGGTATTAAGAGGAGATGGAGATGGCATCAGAGGAGATGGAATCTTTTTGCATGTGAACATACTGTAATTCACTTGTAGGTCTGTGTGTGTGTGGGGGGGTGTGGGTGTAGGCGTGTGTGCCACATGTCAGTGCAGTCGGTATTGTTGCCTTCACACTGCAAGAAGTTCCTCAGTTCGATTCCTGGGTCTGGCTTGCTGGGTCCCTTCTGTATGATCTCCTCCTGTGGGTTTCCTTTGGTTGCTCCGCTATTTTCCCACGTTTTAGACTAAATGGTGTCTCAAAATTTTCCTGATAGTGTGTTTGAGTGGGCGTGTGTGCTATGATGGCGTGGCGCTCTTTCTAGGGTTCTTTCTCTCTTCTGCATTGAGTTGCTTCCTGGACTGCCCTTATTGCTGCAGATGCTAATTTTGTGTGTGTGTGTGTGTTCTGTAACCAGCTTATAATCTCTAAATATTTTCACTGGCCACTTTGTAGAACCCCTTCTTCTCTGTTCAAAGTTGGATACAAAGAATTAAGGCAGTTCTGAAGGAAAAAGGGTCCAGCATTTTACTAGTAACCTAATGAAGTGGCCGGAGAATGTACTTGATGCATTCTGAATAGCAGCAAACCCAACTATCCAACTATCCAACTATCCAAATATCCAACTATCCAACTATCTAAATATCCAACTATCCAACTATCCAACTATCCAACTATCTAAATATTCAACTATCCAACTATCCAAATATCCAACTATCCAAATATACAACTATCCAACTATACAACTATCCAAATATCCCAATATCCAACTATCCAACTATCCAAATATCCCAATATCCAACTATCCAAATATCCAACTATCCAACTATCCAACTATCCAACTATCCAAATATCCAACTATCCAAATATCCAACTATCCAAATATCCCAATATCCAACTATCCAACTATCCAAATATCCCAATATCCAACTATCCAACTATACAAATATCCAACTATCCAACTATCCAAATATCCCAATATCCAACTATCCAACTATCCAAATATCCAACTATCCAACTATCCAAATATCCAACTATCCAAATATCCAACTATTCAAATATCCAACTATCCAACTATCCAAATATCCAACTATCCAAATATCCAACTATCCAAATATCCAAATATTCAACTATCCAACTATCTAAATATCTAACTATCCAAATATCTAACTATCCAAATATCCAACTATCCAAATATCCAACTATCCAAATATCTAACTATCCAAATATCTAACTATCCAAATATCCAACTATCCAAATATCCAACTATCCAAATATCCAACTAACCAACTATCCAACTATCTAAATATCCAACTATCCAACTATCCAAATATCCAACTAACCAACTATCCAACTATCCAAATATCCAACTATTCAAATATCCAACTATCCAAATATCCAAATATCCAACTATCCAACTATCCAAATATCCAAATATCCAACTATCCAAATATACAACTATCCAAATATCCCAATATCCAACTATCCAACTATCCAAATATCCCAATATCCAACTATCCAACTATCCAAATATCCAACTATCCAACTATCCAAATATCCCAATATCCAACTATCCAAATATCCAACTATCCAAATATCCAACTATCCAAATATACAACTATCCAACTATACAACTATCCAAATATCCAACTATCCAACTATCCAAATATCCCAATATCCAACTATTCAAATATCCAACTATCCAAATATCCAACTATCCAAATATCCCAATATCCAACTATTCAAATATCCAACTATCCAAATATCCAACTATCCAAATATCCCAATATCCAACTATCCAACTATACAAATATCCAACTATCCAACTATCCAACTATCCAACTATCCAAATATCCAACTATCCAAATATCCAACTATCCAACTATCCAAATATCCAACTATCCAAATATCC
>JAOUQV010000031.1:23567895-23579882 GCA_028565295.1 Aspidoras spilotus | reverse complement strand
CTCTCGTTCGCTCTGTGTTTTTCTCTTTGCTTTCTCTATATATCTCTTTCTCTCTCTCTCTCTCTGTCTCTCTCTCTTTCTCTCTCTATGTCTCTCTCTCTCTCTCTGTGTCTCTCTCTCTCTCGTTCGCTCTGTGTTTTTCTCTTTGCTTTCTCTATATATCTCTTTCTCTCTCTCTCTCTCTCTCTCTCTCTCTCTCTCTCTCTGTCTCTCTCTCTCTGTGTCTCTCTCTCTCTCTCTCGTTCGCTCTGTGTTTTTCTCTTTGCTTTCTCTATATATCTCTTTCTCTCTCTCTCTCTCTGTCTCTCTCTCTCGTTTGCTCTGTGTTTTTCTATTTTTGCTTTCTCTATATATCTCTTTCTCTATATACATATCTGTCTATATCTCATCTCTTTCTCATTTGCTTTCTCACTCCCCTACTCCAGCATCATTTAGATGGTCGAATACACAGAAATGTTTGTCCTTGTCCGGCACTAAGTCACCATCAGACTGACAAGTGCGTTGCATAACACAAGATTGGCGAGTAAACCTCAAAGCCAAACCCGAACTTCCTCATATCTCCTTTTGAACTTTCTCACTAAGCAAAATTGTCCGTGTTAATAACACACACACACACACACACACGTGCCCCATAAGGTTTGATTTGTGTCTTGCAATGCCCTCTGGGGGTCGTCAATGTCGTCTCTGCCACCCACCCTGACCACAAACAGGAAAGACAGGCCATACATACAGTACGTACACACGCTCTCACGCACAGCCTCGAAAGTCGACTCGGATCTGATTTGCCTACGCTGCCTCGGCTTCTTCCAAAATGCAAATGGAAGAGCTGACGGGACAGGTCTGAACGCGCTCCAGCATTCAGAGCGTAGCACCTGTACACTAGCGCTGGACACATGTGCTGCTTTTTCTGGTTCTACCTCCAGACACAGTGAGGAAACGGGTGGTTTCGGTTAAATGTTAGACACAAAAAATGACCAAAGACGTCTGAATATTTGCAAAGACACTGTGTTTATATATATATATATATATTATATTATGGGATGTCTTCAGATCTTAGTTCTTGTGTTATAATGACTTCGTCTATCAAGCATCGTCTATCAAGACATCCCAGCACGAGCCGAACTGCTGGTGCATCCAGGGTGATGGTGATATTCGCTGAAATGTTACTGGATTAGGAACACCTAGCTGTTATGAAGTGTCCCAAGTTGTGGCAGCATCACACAGGGTGTACGAAAAGTGGAGAAACCATTAACAAACGTCCAGCCGAAGGTCAGGCATAAGCCGGTTACTTTTGGTTGATGGTCCCATTAGCAAGTCAAACTAGCAGTATGTCGACTTACTTACTGTCTGGAGGATGTTCGCCACCTTGTAGAGTCTGACCTCTCTGACCTCTGCATGCTGTAATGAATGGGTTATCAGTCACATGTTCATACGACGCAAACGCAGCTCCATAGTATATATATATATATATGTTTACCAAGTGTTTCCGAGTGACCGGTCATGAACAAAGCGTCAAAATGGCGTCCAAAGATTCCAAAGTATAAGTCTATCGGTGGAGTTGATGCCCGAGTTGTTTCTTTAATCCGTTCCTAAAGGTTCACGGTTCTATTACATGAAAACGATGTTGTTGTATGTGTGTGTGTGTGTGTTTATATGATTTTATTTATATAAATTATCACCATGTTTGATTTTTTTTATACTCCGAACTGCCCCTACTCGTGTGTTGCTTATATTAATGTAGCTGACACAGGGAAGTATGTGGGCGGTACGTATACATGCCTTTCCGTACGCAGAGGGAGTATAAATGAGGCTTAAGGGTGGGACGATGTATCGTGGGACGATGTATCTCAAAATCATTATTAGCAATATATATCAGGACATACTCTAGCTTTTTCCAATAATAATAAGTGATTTTTCCTGATGGGGTGGCACAGTGGCTCAGTGGTAGTGCCGTCGCCTCATAAAAAGAACCCGGGTTCGGTCCTTGGGTGGGTCTGTACTTGTTTACCTCCCACATTCCAGAGACATGCATGTTAGGTTAATTGGTGTCTCTAAAGTGGCTCTTGGTGTGTGAATGTGTGTAGGACTTGCTACTTCGATGGATTGACGCCCTGTCTAGAGTTGTTCCTGCCCTTGCACCCAAAGTTGCCGGGTCGGTACCGGCCGGCCCGTGAGCCCTTGTCGATTTAGGCAGAATAAAATGAATGGATGAATAAATATTCCTGGTGGTTAAGATCCACTTCGGTGTATTTACTCCATCATCCGAACTAGTGCTATATATCATGTCTTGTCATACGCCGTCATTGCCTCACGATGGTTGGCTCCACAGTTGAGTCAGCTTTCTTCACTGCCTTCCGTCTTGTGTTGCTTGTAGTAGTCTGAACCCTGATAATCCAGTCCATGTTCTACTGTTGTCCATCCAGGTTACAGTGGGTACCGCAGGACCTTTTATCCTGGGCGATGTTGATCCAGTGTGGCATTCTTATGATTTTGTACTCATTAGTGCACTGAGGGATAAATAAGAGACTTACTGAACATCCCGATCTCTGGTCAGCCCCTCAGTCTACTCGACGTTTTGCTAGGATGAGGAATATGATGGATTTAAGAACCATGCTACAGCCCACAGTTCCGGTACCTGTGAGTGGGGTTTTGATCACTATGTCTGGAACATATAATAATAATAGAACTGTTTTATTGATCTCCATATACATTTAACCCTAGTGAGGTGCAGCACGCCCACACAGATACCCAGAGCAGTGTGCAGCCTCTATGTTGGGGGGCTTGGGGAGCATTTAGGGAGTAACGTGCACCTCAGCTTTGAATGTTTCTGGCCAGATTAAGGATCAAACCGATGACCTTTTGCTCCCAAACCCACTGACTATGAGGTTATGGCTGTATTTAATTTTGAACCTGATCCGATATTCCATTTTAGTTCCCCAGTTCCTAGACACCTGTTTGGTTCCTCGTGCAAAGTTATGTGCGAACTAGGAACCACTTAGACTCCAGATCTTGTCGTGGAACCCGAGTCAAGCTCTTTAAAGCTAATAGGTTATCGTCTCTTTACTGTGCACTGTTTGTTTATGTAGTATTTACAACATATTGTTCATTAACCGCTTGTAATTTCCTGCTCGGGATATCCCCCAGTGTTTCTAGTCATCCCGTCTGAGTGAGCGTGTGTTTACAGTGTGTGTAGTCGGAACTCTCGGTCTCGCAGCACTCGGGCGCGGACAACGGGAGCCGAATGAGAGCATGAGTGTTTGACAGTTGCTCAGGCTAATCCCTTTGATAAGCGGCAGCTAAACAAACGTAGCACGAGCAACACTGGAGATAAGAGACGCACACAAACACCACAACCCCCTCCAGCCTTAAACCCCATACCCCCCGCCTTGCACCACACACACACACACACTCTGTTATCGCTGTGACGTTAGCACGAACATGGCCGAGTTGACGAGGCTTGTGTCACAAAGCATTTTTTTCATGTTGTACGTTCACGTCTTGTTGTGATCGTCGTTGTGCACGATAGCAAGTTCCAGCAGGATGCTCGAGAACCCTATGCAGAAGCCTGGGGTATCCATTACCGCCATTTCAGCAGGAACGCGGCGGCGCCTTAGTGTTCACACACACATACACACACAAGTTTGTCTTGTTATACCGGTAGGGATGTTTCATTGACACCATTATTAAAGAAGCTAATTAATGCTAACTTTAATCGGAACCCTCGCCATAACCAAAGGTTCTTCTGAAGACTTTAAGTGTCGCACTTGCTTCTTTTCGGAAAAAGTCCCCGGATAGTTATATAACATGTTGCTATCATTACTCACACGCATGGGGGGGGCATCTGTTTGTGGGAAAATTGTTTATGTTGTATTCTAGGGGCCAAATAACACACTGCACCTCCTGTGTTTCTGAAGCTACACCTTTGACTGGTACACTGGAGACTCCTTGATGTGCCACGCCCATCCCTCAGTGCAAGCTTCCGACCAATCAGAACGGAGAATGACTTAGTCATGTAGATCACTAATGTATGTAGTATTGCGCATCCCACGCTATCGCTGTTAGACACGCCATTCTACTGTCTTGGAAAGAGTTCCGCTTTGGAATTGTGCGCGATGGACACGGTACAGCAAGGACAGGCTTAATGACTCTGTAAGGAGTCTCCAGTGTCAGTGTCATTGTCTTTCTACTACTCAAAGGGGGTAACTTCAGGACATGTGCAGTGCGTTTTCTAGCCACGTTAAAACAGAAAAACAACATAAACAAGGGCGTGTGATGTAATGTGTGAATAAGCAACGCTTTCATTTCACTTTCCAGCATTTTCTCTTCTTATCTAACATGAAAGGTCACATGATGTCTATGTGCTGAGGGACGAGATTGAGTCGAAGCGATAAAAATATTCTCTCGAAGCAGGAAGTACAAGCAGGAAGCTCGCGTCTGCTCATGCAAAGGATTCGGTTTTGAGCTCTTGTGGGCGGTTCTTAAAAAGCAAACAAGCACAGGCACCTTGTTAGTATGAAATAAACACTGTCCCTACGTTGAGAAGGGTCCAGGCACACACACACACACAGACAGACAGAGACACACATTATTACATTATTCAGCAATCACATCATGATCTTTTGAAATCAGTTGTCTAAGGTCAGGAGAAATCCCTCTTCATTGCTTTATGACCAGATGCCAGCTCAGCTGAATGTCATATGGTTTGTGTGTGTGTGTGTGTGTGTGTGTGTGTGTGTGTGTGCGCAAAACAAAGTGTAACTTGCTTCTCGTTCTCCCTGTTTGTTCGGAAGCGGCATAACTCGAATTCTTTTCATTCGCACATTCCTTCCGGCAGCGTTAAGTGTTTAACGGTTTCATTTCTCCAGCCGGTTGCCAGAGTTTGGATAAACGCACAATTTGGACGTTTTAAGCTTGGATACGATCCATCAGGGGGCGGCACGTTGGCGCAGTGGGTCCTGCTGCCTACTGCCTCATTGATCAAACTGATGACCCAGGAGTTCTGTTTAGAGTTCCTGTTCAGGTTTCCTTCGGGTGCGCCGGGTTTCCTCCGGAATTACAAAGACATGCGCTTCAGGTTAATTGGTGTCTCTGAAGTGGCCCTTAGTGTGTGAAATGTCTGTCTGTGAGTGTGTGGGCCCTCCCAGTGTGAATGAACGAATGATTCATCAGGGTTAGGAAGAGACTCTGGCTGTACAAGCATGTAATGTATAGACAGATTGGAAATGGTTATTAAGAGAAGAACAGGGGGATTCTGACGGAGATGATCTGGCAACACAGTTTATATAAATATATCGCTATTTTGACTATGATTTAAATTTAGTGACCGTGAGAAATGTTTTTGCATAAAAATATCCCGGGTTCAAGCCCAAAGTGGGGCAACTCTGGGAAATTTCTATGTGGAGTTTGCATGTTCTCTCCGTGTTTGCGCGGGTTTTCTCCGGGTACTCTGGTTTCCTCCCTCATTTCAAAGACATGATAGGTATGATGGTGTCTCTGAATGAATGAATGTTAACTATAATCAAAAGCTCTTTATCGCGCCCTTTCATATCATTACTTTATACACAGAGCGATCACTGGATTAGGAACACCTACAGTCACTAATAACACTTTGGTCCATCTTTTTCATTAATTGGCCACAGACTTGGCCTCCATACTCAAGTCGACCCATGCCCACTAAAGAAGCTCTGCAAGTTGAAGTCGCCACTTTTAAAATTTGCGATCGGATCGGCCACATGGCATGATGACGACCATTAGCCCTATTCAATGATTTAGCAGGTGCCCACGCAGTGGTAGGAACAATCCTAGACAGGGTGGCAATCCATCATAGGGCGTACACATTCAAACACTAATGGCCACTTTTAAATGAACCTAGCATGCACATCTTTGGATGCGGAAGGAAACCAGAGCACACAGAGAAAACCTGCGGGGAACACGGGAGAACATGCAAACTCCACACAGAAATTTTCCGAGTCGTCCCTCCCGGGATTAAAACACACACTGTAGTGTTTGTACTGGAGAAACAAAACTTCATCACCCATAATTCCTTTCACCAGTTCCTCAGTCTGATGTGGTTCATTAATTAGGTCTTAGCCACAGCTTGGTGCTTTCGGAGTGTGACCATGGAGACGAGCACGGCGTGTGTCTGCTTATGAACCTGGAAAGGGAAATGAACCAACATGAGCTATTTACGAACACACACACACACACACACACACACATTCGAACATAAAACTCTTTCCCCCATTCATGATTATTCCTCTTTTCCTCTCTCTCCCTCTCACTGAGCCAGGCAGACGGGCTATTAGGTTGTAATTGGGGCATTTAAGAGTGTGTATTTGTGTGTGTATGTGTGTGTCTAAATGTGTGTGTCAGGAAGTGCCTTAGCCTCTGAGCACAGGGAGCAGTAATTAGCAAAATTAGCAAACCGCAGGCAGCATCTGAGCTCTGATTAGCGTTGGCTCTCGAACCATTAATGCAGAAGACCACCGTGCCATACGCATCTCCGCGACCGGGGGAGGGGTGAATGGAACTTGGGCAGGAAAATAGAAAGGGGGGGATAGATAGAGATATATAGATAGGAGGAGAAGAGATAGAGAGATAGAGATGGAGAGTAAGAAATAGATAGAGAGAGAGGGGAGATAAATAGAGCTATGTGGAGAATGGAGAGGAAGAGAGGAGAGATAGATTAAGAGAGAGAGAGAGGAGATGGAACATGAGAGAGGAATGATGGAGAAATAGAGAAGGGGGAGGAGAGAGATTGAGAGAGAGGATAGATAGAGAAACAGAGATGGAGGTTAACAAATAGAGTAGAGAGAGGCAGAGAGATAGTGAGAGAGTGAGCGACAGAGCTGTATACAGAATAGAGGTGAAGAGAGGAGAGATTGAGAGGAGAGATAGAGATGGAGAGTAAGAAACAGAGTAGAGAGAGAGGAGGGAGAGAGCGATAGAGCTGTATACAGAATAGAGGTGAAGAAAGGAGAGATTGAGATGGAGAGATAGAGATGGAGAGTAAGAAAGAGAGTAGAGAGAGAGAGGAGGGAGAGAGTGAGCGATAGAGCTGTATACAGAATAGAGGTGAGGAGAAATAGAGATGGAGAGTAAGAAAGAGAGTAGAGAGAGAGGAGGAAGAGAGAAAGAGAGGAGATTTACTGTATATATTTATGGACAAAAGAGAGGGAGAGAGGAATAATAGAGAGAGGGAGGAGGAGAGATAGAGGAAGAGTGAGAAGATATATATATTAAATAGAGAGAGAGTTTTACAGAATTGGTCTACATTGCGCCACCTGTAGTACTGTAGAGGAACTGCGATATTGGAGGTGAACGTGTAGATTGTCTGTGGATTGTTAGAGTAATAATAATGATTAATCCATTCATCCATACCCACTTAATCCTAATAGAAACCGGTGCCCACCCGGCAACTCTGGGCGCAAGGGCAGGAACAACTCTAGACAGGGCGGCAATCCATCATAGGTCTCTCACTCACATTCACACACTAACAGGTAATTTAGAGACACCAATTAACCAATCATGCATGCATGTTTCTGAAATGCGGGAGGAAACCCGGAGAAAACCCCCGTGAACCCGGGGAGAATTTGCGGGGTTTGAACCCCCGATGTTCGTGCTGTGAGGTCACAGCATTATCCACTGAGTCCCTGAGGTTTTCATGCTGCAATTAATGAAAACATCTCACAACCAGTTATTAGCCAGCTATTCCTAATATAGTGATCATTCAGTGTGAGGTGACATTATTTTCTATATAACACAAGCTAATATACTGTAAGTTACCTCTATCTACACACACACACACACACACACATATGCTATTGTAGTCTGTATTTACTGTCATATATACAGCACGACATCACAGGTTCAAACAGTAGGTACTTTATGACATCACACATCAAGCCACGCCCCCTTTTTTCATTTGTCTGCCATTCCACCTTTAAAAAAGGATAATGAGAGGCTTTTTAATAGTGATAGATAGTGAAGTGTCGTAGGTGTGTGTGTGTCTGGTGTGTGTGTGTGTGGTGTGTGTGTCATACCACCCTGACAGAACCAGTCATTCTGGGTGAACCGTGTGCTCTCTGCACTCGCTCTATCCTCCCATCCTCGGGGTGTGTGAAGCCCCAAGGCTGAAATTCCAACCTTGTGGACACAAAGACAATTCACTGTTAATAAGTACGTATACACACACACACACACACACACACACACACTGATTGTCTGGCTATACCCATGGCAATTATTTTTACCTTTCTTAAATGTCCTCACGACACAGAAATACCAGATAGACCTAACCTTGTGGGGACATAGAGCACACAGATATAACAACAAGTGTGTGTGTATATATATATATATATGTGTGTGTGTGTATTTTTTGCATCTTTCGGCTTTTCCCTGCCACCAGGGGTCACCGCAGCGAGTCACTCGCATTACGATCTGGCACATGTTTTATGCCGGAGTCCCTTCCTGATGCTACGCTCATCATTTTTGGGCTTAGAAACCAATATACACTATAGTATGTTTATATATATATATATGTATATATACACTGTACACTCACTAGCCACTTAATTAGGTACACCCTTTCAATTTGCTTGTTAACAGACATATCTAGTCAACCACTCACCTGGCTCCAACTCACTGTATTTGTGGACCAACCTTTACTAGCATGGTGTACCTAATAAAGTGGCCAGTGAGTGTGTGTGTTTGTGTATATATATATATATACACAAACACACACACACACACATTCTACATTGGCATAATTATGAAAGCAGCTAATTAATGCTAACACTAACCTCAGTCATAATAAGCTACCTTTCTTTCACAAAATTGTGGATCCAAAATGTCCTGAGGACGTAGAAGACGCATATACACACACACACGCACAAACACACACACACTAACACACACACACGCACACACAGTAGTAATTTGCAGGTCAAAAGAGGCAGATGAATAACACCAGATAGCAGCCTTTACACCGCTTGGCTTCCTTTAATGAGCTGATAGGTAAATCTGTTCCTGGTTAAAGATTAACAGCTCTCTGGGGCACCGAGTGTGTTATCTGCTCAGCAGGCCAGGCCACACCGGAGCCACTGGGGATTAGTGTGTGTGTGGGTGTGTAGGTGGTCATCTCTGGCTGTATCGGCTAGTCAGACAAGATACAGGCTAGCAATGAGACTTGCAACAACATGTAAGGGTGCCAATAAAAACGAGCGCTGCATCATTACGTGACAGACTATAATGTTAAGATGGTATTGATGTGTATTTTTAAATTATATTCATTTATTTTATTCTGATGATAACACTCGGGGTTAACTCTGGGCACAAGGGCACGAACAACCCCAGACAGGGTGCCAGTCTAACATAGGGCACACATACACACCAGTTAATTAATGCATGTCTTTGGAATGTGGGAGGAGACCGGAGCAGCCGGGGAAAACCCACGGAAACATAGGGAGAACATTCAAACTCCACGCAGAAATTTCCCAGCTTGTCCGACACGGGGATCGAACCCGGGTCCTTCTTGCTGTGAGGCAAAGACACTATCCAGTGCGCCACTTTGCTAATTATATTAAATGTGCAGAAATGCTAATATTCAAATGTTGCAATGAAATCGATAGGATTGAGTGTTTAAAGGAGCGGTAAGGTCTAATCTGGAAGCTTGCAGCGCCATCTGCTGGTCGAAATGAATATGATCTCTAAATAAATACAGCTGTGGATCTAAGGGGTGAGAAATATTTTATTAATTACACTTTTATTGTTGATAGTCATCAATTTATAATCAATATCTCCTCTTTGGTCTTCCTCTCTGCATCCTGCCTGCAGCTCCATCTCTAACATCTGCCACTGTCCCTCCTCTGGACATGTCCAAACCATATCAGTCGGCCCTTTCTAACATTGCCTCCCCAATTTCCAACCTGTGCTGTACCTATGATGTTCTCGTTCCTAATCATGTCCATCCTGGTTACTTCCAAGAATTTTCTGGTGAGACGATCCTGTGCCACCATTAAGGTTATTCATAAAAACATAATTTTATAACCTGTATTAGAGTGGTTGCCAAATCTGTAGGAAAAAAATCCAAAACAAAAATAACGCTGTCAGTCTAGCAGGTTTTACGCTGGATGCCGTTCCTGATTCAATACTCACCTGTCCGGGCTTAGAACAATTTCCCAAGTCGTCCCAGCTGGGGCTCGAACCCTTACCATTTAATAAAATGTTGTGTAGTTTATTTGTAAACATAAGCTATATAAATATTACAGCGGTTGCCAGATCTATAGATAATAAAAAAACAGCTGCAATAATGCTAGTAGTAATGCTAGTGTTAGTGATGGATGTATTAGCCATATTTGTCATTTGGCTGCATGTGGTGGGTATAAATATTTACTACATTTAAAGTTGGATAGTTTATAAAAATTATTTTTATACATATTATAATAAAGCGGTTGCCAGATCTGACCGGGTTAAAATCTTTTTTTTCCCTCCCCGTCTTGTGTGGGTCACAGTAGCATGCACTTCATTATTTCCTCTCCTCCAGCACCTCATTTAGGTCACGGAGGACTTGATACTTAGCTGGAGCTAATGAGCTGAGTCAGATATGGGGATGTGTAGAAGGTGGCGACGGTGAGTCACGTTGTTCCAAAACAAAGCAAAGGCTTCCAGTCATGATAAAGACCCAAATACCCCACTTCAGCTTCTGAAGAAGGGTGGTCCAGAGAGAATTTCCGAATTCCCACCACGCGTGATGCAAAAATGTTCAACTAGAGCAATTAGGAACACTGAACACAGCTTTAGGTTATGAGTACAGTTATGTGTGCGTCTGTTGCTGTGTAGAGGACAGTTCTGCAAAGTCTCATAGAGAATAATCACCAGTATAGTAGTGTAGTATAGTAATATTGTGTAGTATAGTATAGTAATATAGTGTAGTATAGTAATATAGTGTAGTATAGTATAGTAATATAGTGTAGCATAGTAATATAATGTAGTATAGTATAGTAATATAGTGTAGTATAGTATAGTAATATAGTGTAGTATAGTAATATAGTGTAGTATAGTATAGTAATATAGTGTAGTGTAGTATAGTAATATAGTGTAGTATAGTAATATACAATAGTAAAGTATAGTAATATAGTGTAGTATAGTAATATAGTGTAGTATAGTAATATAGTGTAGTATAATATAGTAGTATAGTAATATAGTGTAGTATAGTAATATAGTGTAGTATAGTATAGTAATATAGTGTAGTATAATATAGTAGTATAGTATAGTAATATAGTGTAGTAGTATACAGTAGTGTAGTATAGTAATATAGTGTAGGATAGTAATATAGTGTAGTATAGTAATATACAATAGTAAAGTATAGTAATTTATATTACTATACTACACTATACTACTATTATACATTATATTACTATACTATACTATTGTATATTACTATACTACACTATATTACTATCCTACATTATATACAGGCTGGGCCATATATATATATATATATATATATATATATCCATATAAATGGTCCACCCTATAGTGCAGTAATACTGTATTATATAGTTCAATATAATATAGATTTATAGTATAGTATAGTAGTATAGTATAGTGTAGTGTAGTAATATAGTTTAATGTAGCATAGTAATATACAGTATATATAAGTACTGTAGTATAGTAATATAGTATATTATAGTAGTATAGTAATGTAGTGTAGTATAGTAGTGTCGTATAGTAATATACTGTTTTATAGTAATGCAGTGTAGTATAGTAGTAAAGTAATCTAGTCTAGTGTATAATAGTAATGCAGTGTAGTATAGTAGTATAGTATAGTAATATGGTGTATTATAGGAATCTATTGTAGTGTAGTATAGTAATCTAGTGTAGTAAAGTAGTATGATATAGTAATATAGTGTGATGTAGTAGAGTGCAGTAGTATAGTGATGTAGTGTACTATAGTAATGCAGTGTAGTGTAGTATTATAGTATAGT
>JAOUQV010000031.1:23365211-23370814 GCA_028565295.1 Aspidoras spilotus | reverse complement strand
TCTATTTATTACATCTATTTATCACGTCTATTTATTACATCTATTTATTACATTTGTTTATTACATCTATTTATCACGTCTATTTATTACATCTATTTATCACATCTGTTTATCACGTCTATTTATCACGTCTATTTATTACATCTATTTATCACGTCTATTTATTACATCTATTTATTACATTTGTTTATCACGTCTATTTATCACGTCTGTTTGTCACGTCTATTTATCACGTCTATTTATTACATCTATTTATTACACCTATTCATTGCATCTATTTATTACATCTGTTTATCACGTCTATTTATCACGTCTATTTATCACGTCTATTTATCACATTTATTTATTACATCTATTTATCACATCTATTTATCACATCTATTGATTACATCTATTTATTACATCTGTTTATCACATCTGTTTATCACGTCTATTTATCACGTCTATTTATCACATTTATTGATTACATCTATTTATTACTTCTATTTTCACATCTATTTATTACATCTGTTTATCACGTCGGTTTATCACGTCTATTTATCACGTCTATTTATTACATCTATTTATTACATCTATTTATCACATCTATTGATTACATCTGTTTATTACATCTATTTATTACATTTATTTATTACACCTATTCATTGCATCTATTTATTACATCTATTGATTACATCTATTGATTACATCTGTTTATTACATCTATCTATCCATCTAATCTCGAACATGAAAACTCCACACAGAAAATTCTCAGCTCGCCCAGTCGGGAAATTGCACCCGAGTCCTTCTTACTGTGAAGCGACATCACTTCCCAAATAGCAAAGAAAACAAATATCCGCCTTTAATATGTATATTAGTTCATGTGTTTATTTAGGATTTATTAAAGAATTGTTAGACTATAAATAAATAAACTATAAAAAATAAAAGTCATTCGTGCCGCATACTGTTTTATTTATTATCCAATCAAATCAAATAAGTAAAAATATCACACCTATTAAATTACATGTAAGTTTAAATTTACATTCAGATTTAATTCTAATAATAAAGATTTTAAAACTAAATCATTGGATTGACAAAACGATGTTTGGAGGTGGGGGGGGGGGGTGATTCGGACACGGGGTCATCTCTGCTCTTCAGTTTGTGTGTATGTTATAAAGCAACATCCACATGATCAATGGTCGTGTCACACACACTTCAGACCACCCCGAAGACTTCTCATACACTCCTCAAAACTAGACTCTGTGCCGGATCTGGACCAGAACACACATTAGATTAGGAGGGAAAGAAAGAAAGAAAGAAAGAAAGAAAGAAAGAAATTATTGTAAATGAGTGTTGGACACGTGATTAAAAAGAATATTATAGAATTAAAATTAATGAAATATAGAAATAATTTTAATTTTGTTTTTGATGTTTTGCAAATGACTAAGAAGTAAAGAAGTATTCAAACATTATATTATATTATATTATATTATATTATATTATATTATATTATATTATTATTTCTTTTTGTGTGTGTTGTGTTGTGCTTTATCGTGTTGTATAAAATGGTGTTTTATTGTTTTATTATTATTGTCTGCATGTTTATTATTTTATTCATATTTACTTAATCAATCATTCATTCATTAATTTTCAATACTCGATTAATCTGATCATTTCTAACCGGCAACACATGACGCAAAGCAGGAAGCACCCTCGAAAAGGAGCCACTCCATCCGAAAGGGCACACACTCACTTACTAAGGGCAATTTAGAGACACCAGGTTCAATGCCACCATGCTCATATAATATGATATATCATGATTTGATGCACGAATGAGTCTGCTTTCTCAAATGCCTTCTGTCTCGTGGTGCAGTCTACATCCCATAACTTACTTGTTGTGTATTTTGGTTTTTTTAAGGTACAATTTGTGCAGATTTCTAGTAGATCGTGTAGCTCTATTACACCGTGTGTTATATGTGATACATGTATGCTCCGCCCTCAATGAGCCACATTTCAAAAACCACCGCTTGTCTGTCAGCGGGCACGCACACACACACACACACAGACACACAAACACACGCACACAAACCTTCTCTGATAGTCCTAGGCTCTTGCCAAGGGAAATTAAAAAGCCATTGGGGAGTGATTGGGGAGCTGTTGATTGCCCGGATGGGTGTGGCTGCGCTTTACATCTGTCCAGCTGCCCAATGAGCGCAATCAGCCCGCGCGCACGCCTGATAATTCCGCCCTTCTTTCTCTTTCATTCAATAAACAGCACTTGAAGGAAAATATACACGGCCACCTACTGCGCCAGTGAGAGTGAGAAGGAGTGGCACCTCTATTCGGACAGTACTGGACTGGGAAAGAAAATAAATTAATATCGCGTGAGCCAATATTCATAATTTATTATCAATCAGAGCAACAACAATAATAATACCGTAATAACCCGTGTATACCCACTATATATTTTTCTATAAAACTAGCAACTATTTTATTTCCAATTTAGCCACAATGTCAAACAAGAGTGAACTTGTGGCCAGCAAGCAGACACGTATTTGGCGGATCAGTCTGTCACTGGACATTTCAAACATTTCCACTGCACCCTTTTGGTGAACCTCAGGGCCCCCGAGTGTGCCATGGACATCTCTTATTATATCTCTGTGCGCGCGCGCGCGATATGACAGATTCGTATTTTTGTTCTAATTTTAAGGACAATTCAACATTTTACTTAAGTTCATTTAATAACACAAGATGACGCAATGACTCGTTTTAGACCCAGTAGCAAATAATCAATATGCTTTGATCCGACACGTGCAGTTTTTATCGCGTGTATAAAAGTTTAAAGTATGTTTATTTTACACGTGTTGTGATTTATTTTATAGACAGATCTGTGTTTGTATAATTTTTATAATTATGTATTAATAATGTGTCATTTGTGCACGAGTTTATTCCCTATGTGCTAACACGAGTGAAAGTTTAGTGAATGCACGTGCACATTAACAGTATTTAATGTTTTTTTAAAGGAACTAAAAGATTAGAATTAGAATTATTTCAAATAAAATTTTAACACTTCACGTGTCTCAGTAAGAACGAAACGTGCCTTAAATATTCCAAAGGGTGCACGAGGAACTTTATTATGTTTTATTAAGGTGTTACGTCGAATGTGCTACAATATATATACCACCGTATACACACACACACACATATATATGTATAAATATATGTGTGTGTGTGTATATGTGTGTGTATATGTGTGTGTGTGTGTGTGTGTGTATACGGTGTTAATAGGCTTCTGTATTAATTGGAACGTAGAGCTGGAGCTTTAATCAAGAAGGTCGCCGGTTTGATTCCCGAGTGGTACCTTTCTGTGTGGGGTTGCCATGTCCTTTATGATAGAGTGGAGATAATTTTGGGAATGTAGTGAAGATGGATATTCTCCAGAGTTTGAAATTCATTATTCTGTGATTCGGAGTTTATCCAGAATTCAGTCTGGATCATACCAATTTAGGAGGGGAGGTTTTATTTTTTTTAAAGACAGGGCAGGGTGTGTTGAATTGTTAAAGAGCAAAAAGTAAATATCAGATGTTTTATAATGATTTTAGAAACTGTTCCAAAAAAACCTGGTGAAGTTATTTCTGCATTAGAACAGGGTTCTGTCAATGTGACAAACCGAGGAACCTCAAAACGGAGCCTCGTGGTCATTTACCGTATTTACTGAACACACTTTAAAAAGATGCAAATGTCTACCTTCAGAGAACACGTATTCACCACTGCTCTGTCATATTTATAACTGTGCATTGACATGTACACTCGTAATGTACACCAATTTATTAGGTACACCTGTTTAATTGCTTGTTAATACAAATGTATAATCAGCCAATCACATGGCCGCAACTCAGTGCTTGTACAGATGGTCAAGACTGGTAACTTTGAGCATGGCATAGTTGAAGATGCTAGACGCTGCTGGTTCTGAGTATTTTCACACACAGTCATCTCTAGTGTTTACAGAGAATGGTCAGAAAAAGAATAAATATCCAGGGAGGGACAGTTGTGTGTAAATGAAAATGACCTTGTTGATGTGAGAGGTCAGAGGAGAATGGACAGACTGGTTTGAGGTGATGATAGAAAGGCAACAGTAATTCAAATAGCCACTGGTTACAACCAAGGAATGTAGAATGCCATCTCTGTTGGAAGTATGCCATGAGGAATTAAAATCAGTTCCGAAGGCAAATGGGGTAAAAACTTTTACTAAAGTAGCCGGTGAATGTATATTAATGAACGGCTCGAGGAGTTTTCTGGCACCGCATTACAGTGTGTGTGGCCGTATATTTAAAAAATAAAGAGAAGAGATGAAGATGAAGAGACTATAAATATTGTTTTAAACCTGTTGCTGAAATATATTTTGGAGATTATAAATTCAGATGAGATTTAAAAATAATACTAATAATAATATTACTCCGGTCTACCTCTCCCACCTGCTTACCCCATACATGCCCCTCACTCAGGTCCTCCGATGCTGGACTGCTGGCTAGATTCCTAGATTTAGGCTGTCCTCTTTGGGTGGCAGATCATTTAGTGTAGCTGCCCCAACTCTGTGGAACTCCCTTCCATCACATCTATTCACTTCTTCTCTTCAAATCTCTATTTACCTCAATGTATTCTATGTACCTATTGTTTTGTTGTAAAGCCTCATTGGGTATAAATCAAATGTTTTATTACTATTATTATTATTATTAATTTATTATTATTATTATTATTATAGACTGTCCCAATTTAAGTCACAAGATGCTTTACAATAACATGCAGTAAAACACACACATACACACGCGCGCGTGTGGGCTAGAACAAATGACAAATTACTGACAATGCTACCTAGTCCATTTAGTCCAAACTGTGGCGCCAAACGCTTCACGTGCTCCATTTTTAATTATCCCTTATTAATGTTTCTAAAATTACACCTGACTGCATTGTATATCCAAAGAGAACGTGTTCACCATGTTTGAAATAAAAAAAAATGTCTTGTGGGACCAAATCTATTAAAAGAAAGAAAGAAAGAAAGAAATTGAGAAAGAAATTGAGAAAGAAATTGAGAAAGAAAGAAAGAAAGAAATTGAGAAAGAAATTGGTAAAGAATAAAATAAACTGAGATAGAAAGAAAGAAAGAAAGAAAGAAAGAAATTAAGAAAGAAAGAAAGAAAGAAAGAAAGAAATTAAGAAAGAAAGAAAGAAAGAAATTGGTAAAGAATAAAATAAACTGAGAAAGAAAGAAAGAAATTAAGAAAGAAAGAAATTGAGAAAGAATAAAAGAAAGAAAGAAAGAAATTGAGAAAGAATAAAATAAACTGAGAAAGAAATTGAGAAAAAAAAAGAAAGAAATTGAGAAAGAAATTGAGAAAGAAATTAAGAAAGAATAAAATAAACTGAGATAGAAAGAATAAAAGAAAGAAAGAAAGAAAGAAATTAAATAGGGAAGTGTGTGTCTGGATAATTTACCAAGATTTGTGTGATTCTGCAAACTATAGAGGGACCAGTATTACTATATCGAGTCGTTCCATGTGTAGCCCTTAATTAAAAAAATACACTTATCTGCTCATTAATTAGGTACACCCTGGAATAAAAGGTTA
>JAOUQV010000031.1:23357711-23360211 GCA_028565295.1 Aspidoras spilotus | reverse complement strand
TATGATGTATTATTACAGATTAAAAAACTAAAATAAATATGAAAATGATTGTGTGTGATGAAGGAAACTTAAAAAAAACAATACACTGATAAGACACTAATCACTTATAAAAGCAAAATAAAGATACTGATCTGATATAAAACAATTTTACAGTCTTTATTAATAATAAATCATCAAATACGCTAATAAGCAAATATTATGACACACACACACGTTAGTTATACATATTTATTGTTTACATCAAATAAAAGTTCAGTGTATTAAAATAATCACGGAATAAATTGATATCAAACGTTTATTTCATGTTGTTTTATTAATACAAACTGACAGGCAGAGTTTCGAACAGAAGAAAACACCGCTGAGATTCCAGATGTTAGTGAACACACCCCGCGCTGAGGAGATGAAAATGGGTGGAGAGTGGGCGGGGAGTGGGCAGTCCGCATCGCGCTTCATGACGTCTACATGATGGTCAAGAGCTCGGCTAGGCGCAGATGGCCACAGATAAGTAAAGGACGATCTGCAAAGCACGACCAGGAGGAAACCAGTACGAAGCCAGAGTTGAATATCTGAGTGAACTATAGACAGTGACGTTACCGGACTTTTCCAACTCGAGGACACTTTTAAACGAAACGCGACATCTCGGTTTTGGAGCGCCTGGATTTTTATCGCTTTCCGTGGGTCATGACTCGATCCGGTTAATCGTTTTCAAAGTTTCATCGATCTCGCTACAGGTGGTGGATTGTCCTATCTTTAAAATAATAAATCAGTGTTGAGCTTTCTGAACCGATGACGGCCGAGGTACAGCAGCCTACTGTTCAGCCGCCTGCCCAAAGCAGCCCGATGTCCGCGCCCGAGAAAGCGCACACTCAATCGTCGGCCATGGACGCGGCCTCCTCCACCACCAAAGCCAAAAAGACAAATGCTGGCATTCGGCGTCCGGAGAAACCTCCGTATTCCTACATCGCGCTCATCGTCATGGCCATCCAGAGCTCACCGACAAAGCGTCTTACTCTCAGCGAGATCTACCAGTTCCTCCAGAGTCGCTTCCCGTTCTTCCGAGGCTCTTACCAAGGCTGGAAAAACTCAGTGCGCCACAATTTGTCTTTAAACGAGTGTTTTATTAAGCTGCCCAAGGGGCTCGGGCGGCCAGGGAAGGGCCACTACTGGACCATCGACCCGGCGAGCGAGTTTATGTTTGAGGAGGGCTCTTTCCGGCGCAGACCCCGCGGATTCCGGCGCAAATGTCAAGCGCTCAAACCGTCCATGTACAGCATGATGAACGGTCTCGGGTTCAACCATCTACCAGAGTCTTACAACTTCCAGGGTAGTGGCGGAGGCCTGTCCTGCCCACCAAATAGCTTATCCTTAGAAAGCGGGCTTGGGATGATGAATGGACATTTGGCAGGCAACATGGAAGGAATGGGCCTGGCGGGACACTCCATGTCTCATCTGTCGGCTAACAGTGGACATTCCTACATGGGGAACTGTACAGGGCCCACGGGGAGCGAGTATCCCCATCACGACAACTCTGCATCGCCCCTGCTGTCTGGCGGCGGAGTCATGGAGCCGCATCCCGTTTATTCTAGCACGGCCTCGGCGTGGGCGCCCGCGCCGTCCGCTTCCCTAAATAACGGCGCGTCTTACATTAAACAGCAGCCACTGTCTCCGTGCAACCCCGGGGCGAATCCTTTACAGCCGAGCTTACCGACACACTCTCTGGACCAGTCATATCTGCACCAGAATGGACACAACACCACCGACCTACAAGGTACTTGTAATTTACAAAGATCCAGCATGTAAACATATAGATATACACTAGTGCCACACATGTACACTATATACACTACAATCTCTATTTATTTATTTATCTTTATTAAACTCTTATTTAAACGATCTTGTAAAATCGACTTAATTCCCACATCATAACCGATAAATACAACACAGCGAACATGATTCTGCGCTAATTTATTAACACCCCGAGTCCCGAGTGTGGAAATTACAATATATCTCTCTTTTCTGGAACTCAGTTTTTTAAATCTCTTCCAGTTTAGACTTTAGTCCAGCCCTGGTGTGTGTGTGTCCGGTGGGAATCGCGTGCGAGCCCGAGGCTGTTAATTAGGAGAAACATCTCCCTCCCTGAAGTCAAGCATGAACCATGCAGCATTTATACTCCCTGCAGGGTGTAATCAGACAAACCCAAATAGATTCGGGTGTCATTAAATTCTGCAGGAAAAGCGGAGGCTTTAGATTCATATCCACAATCAACGCCGGGATCAAGTTAAAGTTCAAACTACTATTCGCGTTGCGTCAAAATTTACCGCAAATATGACGTAGTCTGCTTCGCATTTCGCGCAAATAGAGGAACTGTTTTAAAAAGCACACGGAATGAGTTCAAATATAGAGTCAATTCTGGTGAATAATAATAATAGTAATAGTAATAGTAATAATAATAATAATAATAATAATAATAATAATAATAATAATAATAATAATAATAATA
>JAOUQV010000031.1:22982711-22998627 GCA_028565295.1 Aspidoras spilotus | reverse complement strand
TGCCTTAGACCACAGAGCCATTCAGACAAAGAAACTCCACTCACCCCACCACAGTTAACTTCCCTTTATATAGATGCTGCTTTCAGAGATTCACATAATGCATTTGTATAGACTGGCTTCCAATCTTCGGGGCTTTAGACCACACAGCCATTCAGACAAGGAAACCCCACCCACCCCACCACAGTTAACTCTCCTTTATATAGATGCTGCTTTCAGAGAATCACATAATGCATTTGAAAAAGACTTGCTTCCAATCTTCGGGGTCCCAAGTTGAAGCAATTGAAAAAGAATAAAACACCTGTCAGAAGTGGGATTTGAACCCACGCCTCCAACTGGAGACCAGAATACCCTCATAGGAGTAAGGATTTTAGCCTTGAGTCTGGCACCTTAGACCGCTCGTCCATTCTGACACAGGCATCAGTGCACCCCTCCAGAGTTAACTCTCCTATATAGTGGCTTTCAGAGATTCACTTAATTAATTGAAGATACCCTTCTAAAAGTAAGGATTTTAGCCTTGAGCCTGGTGCCTTAGACCACAGAGCCATTCAGACAAAGTCACCCCACCACAGTTAACTCTCCTTTATATAGATGCTGCTTTCAGAGATTCACATAATGCATTTTTATAGACTGGCTTCCAATCTTCGGGGCTTTAGACCACACAGCCATTCAGAACCTTGAGTTTGGCGCCTTAGACCGCTCGGCCATTCTGACACAGATCTCACCTCACCCCTCCAGAGGTAACTCTCCTTTATGTTTAAAGAATTGACAATGCACCTTTAACTTTCAACTTGAGTTACCTCAAGTATTTGTATAGTCTCGCCTAAGAACTATAGGGTCCCAAATAAGAGAAATTGAACAAAATTGTGTTCTAAAAAGTGTGCATTAAAAAGTGCATAAATGTCGACTGTAAAACAGATAAACAGAAACAAATATGTTTTTTATGCAATATAATATTTTTATACAATGTTTAATTAACGTGAATCTGCGAACGTAAATCAACAGACAGTTATTATAACAGTGTCATGTGACTAAGGGACGCGGAAGTTTTAATCTCTGCAAAACCTGCGTAGCTTTTTCACTTTTTTTGCGATGCGAGTAAAGAAGATCATTTCGTTTTAAATTGTGGATTTCGACTCTGTAATCGGATAGGTAAAAAAAAAATATATATATATATATACACAGGTTTGTATCTTAGACAGTTTGTTTTATACTAGAACCGCTGTTCGTTATTTGAATAGACTTAGCAGCTAGCCTGCTAGCATCAAGCTGGAAATCTATTAACATCACCGAAGAAAATATATATGGAAATAAACATATATGTAGATATATGGTTAGAACGTATTATAAGTAAGTAAGTAAATAAGTTGTCGACTATGATTTTGGGAAAAGAACCCCGTTTCCGGTTTAGTTTAGCCCCGAGTCACGTGATTCTCGTTATTGACGTTAATGTAAGTACGTAATAGTTACAATTGAAAATGTTGACGCTGTGATATATCGGCACAGTTTGTAAATTAAATTAAATTAAAGCAAGCATGTATTACTGAATACGTTCTCTTAATATTATCATTGTCTTCATACATTCAATTCGTTCTTCACCCGCTTAATCCCAGTTTTGCCGGTGCCCACCTGGCATCTCTGGGCGCCAGGGCAGAAACAACTCTAAAAAGGGCCCCAATCCGTCATAGAGCACAAACACACACGGGCTATTTAGAAGTATCATGCATATCTTTGGAATGGTGGAGGAAATCTGAGAACCCGGAGAATCCCCGCATGAACACGGGAAGAACTTAGGGCTCAAACTTGGGATCTTCTTGCCGTGAGGCCACAGCACTAACCATTGCCCCACGGTGTCGCTGCATGTAAAATTCAGTATAAGCCTTTATTGTCTTATGCACAGTAAAGAAACAGGTTTCCCTGTACAGTGAAATTCCTACTTTGTTCGCACTGGATGTCATAGAATTATAATAAAAATAGTGAATAAACTAAAAAATAAACACTCAGAACAAGCAACTTTCTGAAATACAGTAATCTGTGTATATAACCAGACGAGTATCGTTTAAAATGTGTCTCTGAGGGGAGTCATCAGCTCATATGTTCGAGTCTAATGGCTGGGAAATAAAGAGTTTCTTTATTACATTTCACACTTTTGTACCTCCATCGTTTGGAGTGGATGGGGTCTTTAATGATGGAGTCCGCTTGCCTGTATAAAGAGACAAAATTTATATATATATATCAACATTTGTGTCTGTTTCACTGCATGGATGGGTTAAATGCGGGGGACCAATTCCTCTGCGTGCAAGCATATTGACAAATAGATCACTTTCACTTCATGTCAAAAATATTGATTGAGTTGTCCTAGGGTAGCTTTATATATGAAAGTGTGCCAATGTGAGCGGCAACTTGTAGCCAACGAGGGCCACTTAACTCTGACATATAATGTGCATTGGTGAGTGAAGGCTTCGCAACCTGTGATGAACCTCAAGGCACAGTGAAACACAGAGTCCATAGATTACAAACATGTTGCAGGGGCATGCATATACAGTGGCTTGCAAAAAATATTCATACCCCTCGATCCCTTTTCCATATTTTGTCACATTACAACCACAAACATAATTATATATTTCATTGTAATTTAATGTGAAAGAACAACACAAACTGGTATACACTTGTGAGGTGGAAAGAAACATTTATCCCCCCCTAAGTCAATACTTTGTGAAACCACCTTTTGCTGCAATTACAGCCACAAGTCTTTTACAGTATGTCTCTAATATTATTTTTTGCAAAATGGCTCAAGCTCAGTCAGATTAGATGGAGAGCAGTTTTCAGATCTTGCCACAAATTTACGATTGGGTTTAGGTCTGGACTTTGGTCTGGGCCATTCCGTTTAAATCATTCCATTGTAGCCCTGGCTTTATATTAAGGGTCGTTGTCCTGCTGACAGGTGAACCTCCAACAGGTTTTCTTCCAAGAATGCTCTTTATTTGGCTCCTCCTATCAACTCTGACTAACTTTCCTGTCTCTGCTGAAGAGAAGCAGCTCCAGAATTTGCTTTCCACTTCACAATTGTATACCACTTTGTGTTGGTATACCATATTTGTTTGCGGTTGTCATGTGGCACTATCGAAAAGTTCAAGGGGTATGATCAATATCTTTGCAGGCCACTGTATATGAGGTTGCCATAATCCAGTATAGGTAAAAAAGATGGCAGCAACCAGGTTTGTCCTGGCAGCAAATGTACAGCATGTCCTATGGTGATTTAAAAAAAATAACAGCTTCAGCTTCCATTTTTTTGGACCAGGTTTCCTGCATGTAAAGGAAATCTGTTAGATTGTCTGTGACATTTACTGATAATCTGAAATGATGAGTTGTGATGCATTTATCTGACCACACTCCCTGATTTTTATCTCCATGTGTGTAAACACTGATCAATCACTCTATTAGGAACACGTACCAGGTGGAATATGATGGTTATGTTGCCTTCAGCTCTCATATATAGCATGAATCTGTCCACTGCAGAGCAGAGGGCCACAAACTAAGGGTAAATTGAGCAACTCTGATGCCAAACAGGTAGTTGAAGCCAGTGTTCCTGCGACAGATGCACTTGTAGGCTGTTCTTTTACCGTGGCATCATAGGTGCACCAAGAGGGAAGGAACCTTCAGTTAACATCTAACATCTATGTTTGTTTGACAACAGTTGACCAAGTCTGGTTGATAAAAGATGAGCATCAAATTAGTGAGGCATACTTGCAGAGATGGTGCATCAGGCATGGGTTGACTTGCTTTGCCATGCTGTGGAGTCTGTTCCCACATGCCACTCAAAAATGTGAACCAACCTGTTATTACCCAGGTGTTCCTAAACTAGTTATTGGTTATGTACATATACATTTTCATCTGTCTATTTTATTAAATGGATTATTTAATAAATAATGTTGTGTGTAGGATGACTCAGAAGTATCACCTGGAGGGCCAGGTCTATTCTGTGCCCCTTATCCATCAGGACCTGAGGAGGGAAGAGGCCGTGCACCAGATCACTGATGCCCTGCAGTACCTGGAAAATATTTCCACAGATATTTTCAGCAGGTAATATTCCCACACCCTAGACCAGATGCAGGTATGGAGTCAGAAGGCACTGATTATGTGGGCTTCATTGCAATCATCATGAGATCTTCAAAGAATGAGAAGACACACAGTTTAAATACCGAGCTTTAATAATAGTGATAGGATTGTAGTATAAAATGTCCTTCTTATAAATATCCCTCTGTACATCCATCTATTTGTCTATCCATCCAGATATGTATCCGTCTGTATGACTGCATTTATCTATCCATCCATCCATCCGTTCATTCATCCTTCTGTCTGTCTTGTTCTCTCATCATTCATCCTTCCATTCATTTGTATAGCATTTTGTCTGCATAGTTGTGCTCAATGGGATAAGAATAAGCCGACCAAGCATCCCAATCTCTTGTCATGGGTGCACCTGAGCTATATCCTTCTATCAATCCATGCATGTGTTTACTCATCTGTCCAGCCTTTTGTCTGTGCATCTATATGTGCATCCATTTGCCTGTCTGTCATCCATCCATCCACCCATCCATCCATCCATCCACCCATCCATCCATACATCCATCCACCCATCCATCCATACATCCATCATTTAGTCTGTCTTATTAAAAACTCAGGTAAGTCGAGGAGACTTTTCTGTCAATTATTACGATGTTCAGTGGGGTCAAAAGTATTTAGTCAGCCACTAATTGTGCAAGATCAGAAACTATGAGACAAAATGAGAACAAAGAATCCAGGAAATCTCATTGTAGATTTTTAAAGAATTTATTTGTAAATTATGGTGGAAAATAAGTATTTGGTCAATAACGATATCAATACTTTGAAATGCATTGGAGATGAAATGTGACATCTTCCAGCATGACAGTGATCCCAAGCATACACTGCTCGGGAAACGAAGGAGTGGCTCCATAAAAAGCATTTCAAGGCCCAGGAGTGGCTTAGCCACATAATTTAATTAATTTACATATAAATTCTTTAATAATTCTACATTGTGATTTCCTGGATATTTATTTCTCATTTCGTCTCATAGTTGAATTTTAACCTATAATGAAAAAGACAAACCGTTCTCATGCAATAGTCAGTGGCTGACTAAATACTTTTTTGCCCCACTGTATGCATGTGCTTGTAAATTGTGAATAAAAAATGTGGATATGGCAACCAGTCTTTTTTCCGCTTCTAAAAAATCTAGCGCGCCAGAAGATTATGCAAATGTGCATATGCAATATGTAAATATCATTAATTATTTCTTTCCTCTTCCAAGTGTGTGTTAATGAAAGATTATATTTTTACATTCCCAGATTAATTTCATAAAGCTGTCGAGAGTGTAGAGAAAAACCGCGTACACCTCCAGGCAATTGCATGGCATTAATCACATTCATTATTTAGGGATATGTTGTTATATACTACTCTTTTAGTTTTCTCAATACAATATAGTATAATTACACTCTATTGCCAAAAGTATTTGCTCGCCCATCAAACGTACCGGAATCAGATGTTCCAATCACTTCCATGGCCGTGTAGTTGACTTATCTGAGCGCGTAGGCATGCAGACTGTTTTTGCAAACATTTGTGAAAGAATGGGTCGCTCGCGGGAGCTCAGTGACTACCAGTGTGGAACGGTGATTAGGATGCTTAGTGATTCCATGGTTAAGCAGCTAAATATGTGAGTCAAGGCAGGGGAGCGAATACTTTTGGCAATATAGTGTATTTATATGCTGTAGAAGACACTATAGGAAACAAGTTATAGATTAGGAATTAAATGAGTTTTAGTGAAGGCAGTAGATTGTTTTGATTCTCTCCGTGTATGTGTGTGTGTGTGTGTGTCTCCCCCTGTCTTTCTTTTTGCCTGTCTGTCTGTTCAGATGCTAATAACGGTGGCAGGAATGAAAAAAAACAGTTATAGGGTTACCATGGCAACATAGTGGAGAAGAGAAATTTTGCTTGGTAACGGCTGGTTTTCTGGGTCAGCTCCATTAGGATGCACTTTCTTTTTACATTTAATTGCAGGATATTTCCCCCTTTACTAGGCAATATGGTGTACTCTTAAACATGTGTGTGTGTGTGTGTGTGTGAACAGTCTTCAATGTTTCATATAACACACATCTGCTAATTACTGTAGGAATGAGTTGTTCTATGTAGCACATTACAACATGAACAATTTCTCTATCACTTTCTCATCTTTCCGTATCTTTCTCTCATCTCTCCACCTCTCTCTTTCATCTGTCTGTTTTTTTTTATATCTCTCTCATCTCTGTCTCTCTCTGTCTCTCTCTCACACACACACTTGCATCTCTCTGTCTCTCTCTCTCTCTCTCTCACACACACACTCGCATCTCTCTATCTCTCTCTCTCCTAATTTCTCTTTCTTGCTCTCTCTTGCTCATCTGTCTGTTTTTTTATATCTCTCTCTCTCCTAATTTCTCTTTCTTGCTCTCTCTTGCTCATCTGTCTGTTTTTTTATATCTCTCTCATCTCTGTCTCTCTCTCTCACACACACACACTCGCATCTCTCTGTCTCTCTCTCTCTCACACACACACATTCGCATCTCTCTGTCTCTCTCTCTCTCCTAATTTCTCTTTCTTGCTCTGTCTCTTGCTCATTTGTCTCTCGCTCCCTCTCTTTTTGCTTTCTTTGGTTTTGCAGGGTGTCTCAGAGTGTAGAGAAAAACTGCATACACCTCCAGGCCGTTACTGCCCGCATTAAACTGGCTCAAGCTCGAGTCCACAAGATTAAAGGAAGCAAGAAAGCCACTAAGGTGATAAGCACGCTTTCAGTATGAACACACACACACACACACACACACACACACATGCAGGGCTTATTTATTTATTTTGTACCATGGTACTGTTAAGGTGTTAATTAACATTCTCTAACAGCAATGCTGGATGGTAGTTCAATTATGTCATATGTAATGCGCCATCATAGCTTTGCAATGGATGGCAACACAGATGTGACCTTGGGATTGGGATATGACCGAGCCTTCCAATCTCTTGTCACCGGTGCTATCCAGGCTGGTTTATCAAAGTACTCTACTTTTCCTGCGTTTGACCAGTTGGCAGATACTGTTTCCCGAGTGACTTGGATTTATATAATTTATACAACTTGCTCAGGAGCCCCGCAGCATATCACTGCTTAACCATGTAAGCATAGCGAAAAAACACACAGGCCACTTTATCTCGGCTTGACACCTCATTAGTTCGCTTACATAACTCAACATTGTTACCTTGGTCTGCAATTTTTAATCCGTAGCCACTGGAGACACACAGCATTTGCTTTTGCAGATGGTCTGCAGTAAAAAAATGTATGTGTGTGTGTGTGTGTGTGCACTGAATTACACATCTGTAGAAGTATGTGTATAATTAAATGAATATCATTTGCATAAGCTAAGAAATATGTGCATATGCAATTAAATAAACGTATTTGTGTGTTTAGGTGTTTTCAAGTGCGAAATACCCCGCCCCAGAGAAGCTACAGGATTATTCTTCTATATTTACGGGTGCAGTGGATACAGCATCTCAGAAACAACCTCGTTACAAAGTCCAGGGAAAGCTCCGCCCACTAGATGACCAAGCTTTGCAGGTGACTAAAGTTTTTTTTTTTATTGTGAACCCACATTGGCTTGTTCTGTCAGAACCCGTCAGTGATTGGATGTATAGTGGATACCCAGGCACTGCAGATTTTCAGCAATGTGCAGGTCCTATGCCAATATTTACCAAGTAGAACTGAAATAATGTGATTTTCTGGTTTAGTATGATCCAGGATTTGGGCTAAGTTATATTTATATGTGGATCTACACTGATCTCACTGGATTAGGCTAATAACAGGTAGGTCCAACCTGGTAATCAATTACAGCAAGCAGATGTTGGGGACTCCACAAGGTCACAAACCTCCTCTATATGCAAGGCGACCCATGTCTATGGCAGCAGATTTTCCAGTTAACCATGCAATATGACATTGGTCCTTCTTTTGCAGCTAGAACAGCTTCAACTTATCTGGGAAGACTGTCCACAAGGTATAGGAGTGTGTTTTATGAGATTTTTTGCACTACAATATACAGTTACATTTGTATTATATACATTATTTGCATATATTCACATGCCTCGTGTTTTCAAAGCTACACGCACAGATCTCGGGGGCCATAGGACAAACCAACACACAAAGTTACACAAAGCTCTTTATTCCTGCCTGAACTCGGAGTCACCGGTTGTGGCTATATTTGATGTGTCTATGTGTGTTTCAGGAGAAGTTGATGTATTTCCCAGTATGTGTGAACACCAAGAAGCGCTCAGAGGATGAGACTGAGGAGGGGCTGGGGAGTCTGCCGAGAAACATCAGCTCCGTCAGCTCTCTGCTGCTCTTTAACACTACAGAGAACCTGTGAGTACACACACACACACACACCTTACCATATTAAAGAGTTGATGCTCTTTGAAGTTCCTGTACTAGCTGTGTTTTAGTAATCCAGATGTTCACAGAATGTGAGTATGTGAATACAATACTGTGCAGAAGTCTCTGGGATTCTATTTTTTTGGTACAAATTGCTATATTTATCGTCATGATTTATCCCTGGTGGTCTAGTGGCTAGGATTTGACTCTCTCACCGCCGCGGCCCGGGTTCGATTCCCAGTCAGGGAATTATCTGGGGGCAGTCGTAGGCTTGTGGTTAATCAGCCCTGGTTCGATTCCAAGTACCGACAAGTCATGGTTAAGGTGCCCTTGAGCAAGGCACCTAACCCCCAGTTGCTCCCCAGGCGCTGTGCTGGCTGCTCACTGCTCCGGGCCCGTGTGCACACTTCACCAGTGTGTGTGTGTATATGTGTGTGTTTCACTGCACGGATGGGTTAAATGCAGAGGACCAATTCTGCTGTGTGCAAAATGTATCACTTTCCTTTTCCTATAGATGATTATTATTACTATGAATTCTGCATACTGACTCATTACAGAATATTTCATATTTCTGAACATTACTTGTATAAAAATATAACATCGTGTCATACGCCGCCATCACATCTGTAATGGTTGTCTACACAGATGTTCTCAGTGGCATCGGGGATAGACTGACTGAGCATCCCTGTCTCTTGTTAGCTGAATCAGCCGCGGGAGTTCAAACTCTAGTTATTAATGCTTCTTCCAGCAACGCACTCTCCGAGCAATCCAGACGGCTAAATATAACATTTTTGAAGAGTTGGCTGTATAAGTGACGTGTTACACAACAGATTATTTTGTAGACTAATATCTTAAAGACTGCTGTTGCAAAAAATTAAGCAAGATTGACAGTCAGAGTCTCCAGAAGAACTGTGTCAGATTCTCAGACAGACTCAATAATATGGCATGCGTCGTCATTACTTTGCAATGCTTGGCTGTAGCGATGTGCTCTGTGTACAAGGGATAAGATGACTGAGTTTCCCAATCTTGTGTCAGCTGTTAGGGCAGTTAGGTACACCAATTAGCTAACCGCATATTTTTTTAACTGTGACTACAAGAAGGCCAATGGCAATAGCAGACTGGTTTCCTCTTCCTAGAATGGAGGATTGTGTAGATTGCGTTGGAAATGGCTGTTGCCCCTCACGAAATTTATTTCAGCATGCCGTCATGATTCTGGATTCTGTATTGCGCCTGTATTGAGTATTGTGGAACGTTCCAATCTGTATTTGCTTAACCATCCAAATTATCGATATCGGGTGTTTCAATCACTTCCATGGACACAGGTGTATATAAAATCAAGCACCTAGGCACATGCAGACTGTTCTTACAAACATGTGTGAAAGAATGTGTCGCTCTCAGGAGCTCAGTGAATGCCAGCGTGGAACTGTGATAGGACGCCACCGGTGCACCAGATCCGGTTGTGAAATTTCCTCCTCGCTCCTAAATATTCCACAGTCAACTGTCAGCTGTAGTATAATAAAATGGAAGTGTTTGGGAATGGCAACAACTCGGACTACAAAGTGGTAGGCCACGTAAACTAAAGGATGCTGATGCACATAATGCAAGGTCAATCACTACAGACCTCCAAGTTGAAGCTGCTATATCTGCAAAGGTTGGACCAACGTCATTTTTAACCCTATGGATTAGGAATGGAATGCCACTCGAGATCAAATGCGAGTCAAGGCAGGTGAGCGAATACTTTTGGCGATATATAGTGTACGTTGGTGGTATATTCTGATTCATACTGATTCTTTAATGAAGAATTCACCCAATTCAACCAAACAAGACGTTTGCACAGTACTGTATGCAGCGTGTAATATTGATGTGTGTACTAGTGTAAATGAAGTCACAGACCATGACCAGTTACGCATGTGTGTAGGTATAAGAAATACGTGTTCCTGGATCCTTTGGCAGGAGTCGTCACTAAAACTCATAACACACTAGAGATGGAGAAGGAGGAGAAGCCGTTTGACGCCCCGCTGTCTATCACTAAACGAGAGCAGTTAGAGAGACAGGTGAGAGTTCTATGTGGTGGAGATACTCTGTGTCATGTGATCCAGGAGTGTTAATGGGGGATACATGTATAACTGGAACTTTGATATAGCTACAGTATTTGCTTTAAACATTAACTACGAGGTGGCTCTGCTCCACTAATTAATAACAATAAGCTAGAGTACTGTGCCTCCTTCAAACTCATATGCCTAGAGACACAAACCTTAGGGTGCACTTACACTAAAGGGGCAGTCAAAGGGGCTTGTGGTCCCCAGTTTGATTCCTGGTACCGCCAAGTTGAATTCAAGTGACCTTGGGCAATGCAACTAGCCCCTTGTTGCTTCCTGGGCACTGTGGAGGCTAATAGAGAGACTAATAGAGGTCATTAATATATAAACCAGTGATTTGGACTTTCAGCTCGTATTACTCTATATGTTTTTTTTACGTAATCAGTTAAAACCTCGACAATCTTGAGCCATTACTATCTTCTGTCTCTCTCAGACTGCCGAGAATTATTTTTATGTACCCGACCTGGGGCAAGTGCCTGAGATCGATGTGCCTTCGTATCTGCCCGACCTGCCCGGCATTGCAGATGACCTCACGTACAGCGCTGACCTCGGCCCAGGCTTCGCCCCATCTGGAGCAGTCAGTGTGAATATGCCAGAGTTGCCCTCATTTGGAACGGAACAGGAAGAAGGTGATTGAGAGTACACACAAATCGTCATTTTTTTTAATCATATATTCATAACTAATGCATTTCAGGTTCCCAGTTTCAAACCGAGGCTGCTCCTCCACCTCCGCCCCCTCCTCCTCCACCCCCTCCCCCTGAGTCTCCTCAAGTTACAGCTCCTCCTCCTGGAGCTTCTCCAGCTCCACCTCCCCCTCCTCCTCCGCCACCTCCTGCTGTTCCAGATGACAGCGGTAGTGGAGGTGTTTCCAGTCACACCACGTCTACAGGTAAACCCCATTTGCACAAGTATTTAACCCCCTGAACTTTTCCAGATGTTTAATATTGTTTTAATCCTGTGTGTGTGTGTTAGGTGCAGTAAAAGGCGCCCCCACAGAGGTTGTGCAGCCGTCAGATGGTCGAGCCAGCTTGCTCGAGTCTATCCGCAATGCTGGCGGCATCGGCAAAGCCAAGCTACGTAACGTTAAAGAGCGAAAGTTGGAGAAAAAGAAACAGAAGGAGCAGGAGCAAGGTCAGAGTCCGATCACGTCGAACACACACTTTACCACACAGGACGTTCGTGACTACACTGACCTCTAATTTAGACCAATTTAGTCTCTAAAAAGTAAATGGATTATTTTTTAGGAAGGAAATTGATTCAAGCAATAGCACGTGAGTGCGTTCCATTACACATACCAATACACTTATTGGCCACTTTATTAGGTATACCTGTTCAATCGCTTGTTAACACAAATATTGAATAGACAATCACATGGCCAGAACTCTGTGCATTTAGAGGTGGTCCAGACAATTTGCTGAAGTACAAACTGAGCATCAGAATTGGGAAGAAAGGTGATTTAAGTGACTTTGAACACAGCATGGTTAATGGTACGAGACAGTACTGGTCTGAGTATTTCAGAAACTGCTGATGATAGAAAGTCAACTGTAACTCAAATAATCACTCGTAACAACCAAGGAATGATCTCTGTTGAAAGTATGTCACAAAGAATTAAGGAAGTTCCGAAGGCAGCGGTACGTCGAGGTACGAGTTTAATTCGTTCCAGAGCCGAGGTCGTAAGTAGAGCAGCTCGTATAATCGAACTAATTTTCCCCATTTAAAATAAAGGAAATAGATTTAATCCATCCCAGCCCTCTGACAAGTGGCCAAAATATTCTAAATTACAAAATACATGCTTTTAATTAAGAAAGACAATAATACACAGATGAAGCATAAAAAAATAAATAAATAAAATAATAAAAAAACAGTAAGAAATGTATAAAATACAGTATAATGTAATCTTACCTTGGCGGAAGATTAGCGTGGCTAACGGAGAGTGGCTAAGGACAGAGGGAGGGAGGAAGGGATACTGGCACGATACGAAGCATAGATATACACAGGTAAACTAAAACAGCACCTTCGTACACTTTAAACAAAAGTTCAGTTGCACTTTTTGGACTTCAAATGAATTCACTAAATTATTAAATTGTAAAAAAATACATTTTCTTAACTTTGAACTTAGTCTTCGCTTAACATTAGGTGTGTACAATGCAGTTTATACTAATCATCTGTTGCTATTTTTCACCTTCACTTACAGCCCTTTTATACATAATTCTATCCATCGACGTTTGCTTTTGCCCGTCTCTGCACGGTAACACGTGAGAAAAATGAGATGAGTGATGAGAGGATTGTGGGCCTGGTGCCAACGCACCTATTATCAGTGGCGTCCCAAAGCTCAGCTTGTATATTAGAACTGAGCTTGTATGTAGAACAGAAATTTAGTTTGAGCTGTGGCTTGTATCTGCGAATGATACAACAGCATTTATTACCAGTTACAGGGGGCAGGATAGCAGGATGATGCTACTGCCTTGGAGCAGAACGGTCCCAGAGAGCCTGGGTCATTTCTGTGTAGTTTTCCTTTCACACATCTGTGCGAGTTTCCTCCCACAGTTCAAAAAACATGTATGTTGGGCTAACTGGATTTTAATCAGTCTTTCTGCTTTTCCCTGCCACCAGGGGTTACCACAGCGAGTCGTTCGCATTGTCTATCTGGCATGCCCAACCTTCAACCTTACAGGCTTAGGACTGAACAATTCAGCATCTCCAAATCACACCGCGCAAATAATCTCGATCACATTAGATTCAGAATATTTAAGAAATTTTGACTATATTTATGTATTACATTATACTTATGATATATATTTAGAGACGCTCATATTTATATAATTATATATTATTATTATGTATATACAGTGTTCCCTCGCTACTTTGTGGTTCGCTGTTTCGCGAATTTCGAAAAATATAATTGCTAAATATTTATGGCGGGAATTTGCGTAGTACATACTGTAGAGTAATGTGTAGTTTTGATGAATTTTGCCTAAAAAAATGACAAAATGCATAAAAATATATTTTAAATATGAATTATAAGATATTGAAAGAATATTAAATCATAATTAAATACCATTTACAGTAATAGTGTATTTAATCAGTGGTTGAATACGCACCAAATCCGAAACGTACCTGCGGCTGCTTGAGATACTTACCCACAGGAGATTATACACAGCACACGATTGGTTAATTGATGGAAAACGGCCAACCAGAGCATGCACCTCTCTGTATCACAGTCGCTGATTGGCTCAGTAATTGTCGCAGGCTGTTTTTCTTTCACTGTGCGCATCGTCGCCGTCTCTTTCCTTTCACTTTACTTCGGCATCCGATTGTCACGCGTGCGTACGAAGGGTTTATAAAGACTTCAAATAATGTATAGATATTAAAATACATATGGTGCCCCCTACCTTGCAAATTTCCACTTATCACGGAGGGTCCTGGAACGCAACACCCGCGATAAGTGAGTGAACACTGTACTGCATTGTGTTGATCTGTGTGAAATTATCAGGCTTGTGGGATGTTTGTACAAGTCACATATTTGAATATTATCTTTATTAACCTTGTTATTTTCTGCCCTCCAGTTGTAGCAGCAGCCAGCGGCGGAGATTTCATGTCTGATCTCTTTAATAAATTGGCCATGCGGAGAAAAGGTAGAATTTTATCTCTTATCTAAACTAAATTAATGTGATAATATACACACACATATATATATATATATATATATAATACAGTTAGTGTAATGCACACAGTTCTATGCAGTAATAAATAAAAACACTTGCTGAGTGGGGAAATTAATCAACATCAATGTGGTGTGATTTACCAGAATTACAGTAACAGATAGTGATGTGTCCTCACGAGGACCCGGGTACGATCCCCAGGTGGGGCGACTTGGGAATTTCTGTGTGAAGTTTGCATGTTCTCCCTGTGTTCGTATGGGTTTTCACCGGGTGCTCCAGTTTCCTCCCACAGTCCAAATACAATTGTCATTAACTTGTGTATTAATATGTGACTTTGCATATGATATGAGACTTGTGAATGAGTATGACCGTGTTCCGACAGACACTGGTGCTGAGAATGACTTTAAACAATAAATAAATCAAATTGATATTTTATTCATCTTTCGGCTTTTTCCCCCGTCACCAGGGGTCGCCACAGCGAGTTCCTCGCATTAGGATCTGGCACATGTTTTATGCCGGATGCCCTTCCTGACGCAGCCCTCACCCCTTTGGGCTTATGACTGGGCAATTTAACTTTTCCAATTTACCTAGAATGACAATTTACCTAGCATGCATGTTTTTGGACTGTGGAAGGAAACCGGAGCACGTGGAGAAAACCCATGCGAACATGGGGAGAACCTGCAAACTCCACACAGAAATTCCCAGGTCGCCTCTTGCTGTGAGGCCAAAGCACTATCCACTGCGCCACCCAAATAAAATAAATAAATATTTTCCCGAATTTTATTATTTCTCTTACAGTTGTTTATGGGCAACAATTTCAGTGTTTTTACAAAAATATTACAAAACAGTTATTTGATTTATTTTATTTTATATATTTATAGTACTTGCAAGACAATTACTCTACGTTCCTGTTATTAAGCGCATTATAGAATTCGTCAGATCTGAGAATTTAGCAGCACCGTGATATTTTATGTATAGTAATATATATAAACTACATAATGTACAGCTGCTGGTCAAAAATGAGAATATCATGAAAAAGTTGATTTATTTACATAATTCTATTCAAAAAGTAAAACTTGTATATTATACACATTCGTTACACACAGACTGATATATATCAAGTGTTTATTTCTATTAATTTATTAATAACTAATAAAAAACCTGAATTCAGTATCTCAAAGTTAGAACATTGTGAAAACGTTCAATATTGAAGACACCTGGTGCCACACTCTAATCGGCTATTTAACTCAACACCCACAACAGCCATCAAATGGTCCCACAATCTAGTTCTGTAGGCTCCACAATCATCGGGAAGACTGCCGAGTTGACAGTTGTCCAAAATACATGGCAAGACACAAAAGCTAAAGAGGCTGGCTGTTTACAGAGCTCTGTGTCCATGAACATTAATACAGTGGTAAGGTAAAGGAAAGTATGTAGTAGAAAATAATGTTCAAGCAATAGTAGCATAAAGACTGGACCACTGCTGGAGTCGGTGCTTCAAGAACCACCGTGCACAAACATATGCAAGACATGGGTTTCAGCTGTCGCAATTCTTGTGTCAAGCCACTCCTGAACAAAAGAGAGCGTCAGAAGCGTCTAAACACATAAGGGCCTGGACTGCTGCTGATTGGTCTGATGAAAGTAAATTTTGCATTTCCTTTGGAAATCAAGGTCCCAGAGTCTGGAGGAAGAGAGGAGAGGCACAG
>JAOUQV010000031.1:22856274-22867103 GCA_028565295.1 Aspidoras spilotus | reverse complement strand
GCAATGTGCAATTAATGAAGATTGGCCACCAGGCTTGTCCAATTTAGCCATGAAACCTCCCACACTAAAATGACAGACGTTCAGGTTTCAGTTTCATTGTCTAACCCCTGTACATTACTTCACAGTGAAATTCATTTCTTCGCTTATATCAGCTTCTTTTGAAGTTAGGGTCAGAGCTAAGAAGCAGCACCCACGGAGCAAAGAGAGTTTATGCCTTGCTCAAAGACCCAAAGTGGCAGCTTGGTAGTAGTGAGCTTTGAACACCCGATCTTTGCAATCAGGGAAGGAAGTACTTGCATGCTGAGCCATCCGGGGATCGAGTGAACACCTGGAGAAAATATACTGAAAAGGGAAAGGGGATTAACAAAATGAATGAAATGGAAAACAGAAGAGCACCGCTGAAAAACTGAAGACGAGTTTATAGAACACGTGTAGAATGTAGAAAAGGAAAATAATTTTAAAAAGGGTTTTCCGCTTTAAACAATGACTCTGAAAGGGCCCTTAGATATAGTGTGCTGGAAGCAGTCTTCAGTAAATCTGACTCCAGAGCAATAGGAGAAACGCAGGAAGCTAGCAAAGCATGAAGCAGAGAAATAGGGAAGTAGGGAGTCACACTGAGCCCTAACTCTGTCCCTCAATAAATTACCAAAGTATTAAATTCCAACTACATCGGAATATTAGAATCCCTGACACAATATCCGGAACAAGTCTAAGACTGTGCAACATGGAGCTGTGGATCTAATGCTGTCTTCCTCTGCCAATTCCTTTTGGCTGCATGCTAGCCAGGGAGTGCCTCCTAGGTCCCCGGGTGGTCTGCAGCATTATCTGACCCCCTTACAGTCTCATGTTGCTTGTAGCAGTCTGGCCCCGATAATCCAGTTCACATGGTAATGTTGTCTATCCAGGTTATTATTCTGACCCACTCCACATGTCATGTCCTGTCATTGCACTGTCATGTGGAAGCCTCATCACCTCGAGTGCCCTCTAGATTGGAAAAAATGAGACAAATGAGACATAGTATCCTATTGGTTGCTGCTCATATGGGATTTTTAGAATGCCCCTATGAAGGTGTGCAATCTAGACCAAGAAAATTTGTCTTAATATATCAGATGGCAATCTTTACCTTGTTGTATGTAAAATATATACTTTTATGGTTCATCATAAGTTTCTGTACCCTGATCGTGCCCCATGGCATGCCATAGGTGCTCCTTTTTATTTTTATACCCTACTTTTTGAACAGTTCGAGTCTGCCAGTGAATATTAGTGTTCATCTATTTATTCTACAGTCCACCTCGTTATTATTACCGAATTGTTCTTCTGATATATTTTGCTGAACACTGTATCTAATATTTTGCTAAAACATATATCAAAGTGCCGAGAATGGAGAGAAAGCTGAGAAAGAAGCTGAGGTTCAAGCCGAGGTGAAAGAGGAAGAAGAAGAAGAGAAAAAAGTAAAAGCCAAACCCAAGAAAGAAAAGCAGTCTGCTGGAGAAGGGTTTGAGCTCTGGAATGAACTGGAGGTGCAGAGGATCAAGTTCATGGTAAGGGCTCATGGTTCAAATCAGACGGTTTAGACGTTGGAAATCTGAGTTCTTTTAATTAAAAATAGTTTCCTCAATTTTAGAACTACCTGTCCCGCAACTTCTACAACCTCCGCTTCCTGGCTCTGTTCATCGCCTTTGCTCTGAACTTCATCCTGCTCTTTTACAAGGTCAGATCAAACAGATTCAAATCTTTGCTGAATCTAAATGGACTGTGCCTTGATATGTGCTTACTCTTTCTTTTTTTAGGTCTCCAGCAGCCCCCCAGGTGAAGAGTTTGAAGGATCTGGCATGTTTGAGGGTTCTGGAATGCCTGATGGCTCTGGTGGTGAACCTGAAGGATCGGGAATGGAAGAGAATGGAGATGAAGATGATGAAGAAGGACCGCTGTATTACTTCCTAGAAGAGAGCACCGGTTATATGGAGCCTGCCATGGCTTTCTTCGGCATTTTACACACCGTCATATCTTTCCTCTGCATTATTGGCTATAACTGTCTGAAGGTCAGTGAGTCAACAGGTTTTTACACTAATACCAGTGTATACAGTGGTATGCGGTTAGGTGCCAACTGTCTATGCAGCTGTATATATGCAGATGTTCGAGTAGTGTTACAGATGTTTGATAGTGTTACAGATGTTTGATAGTGTTACCTAGCTTTTAACTATATGAACTGTGTCTAGGCTCTGTCTAGATATGTCCTACTGTAGACATGGTGCTACTTCATCACAGATTGCACACAATAAGGGAAATTTAGAGACACCATTTAGCCTAATGCATGTCTTTGGACTGTGGGTTCAAACTGAAGCGCCCATAGGAAGCCCACACGGGCATTAGGAGAACATTCAAATTACACCAAGAGAGAACCCATGATGCCCTACCTTGGAATTAAACCCAGGGCCTTCTTGCTGTGGAAGGGTGGTGCTGCCCACTGTGCCACTGTGTTGCCTAATGTATCAACATGTGACATACAAACATTTCCCAGCGTACAACAGAAAGTAATCTTTCTTTTTTATTGGCTTTGTGTGTGGTGCAGGTTCCCTTGGTTATATTCAAAAGAGAGAAGGAACTGGCCCGTAAACTGGAATTTGATGGTCTCTATGTGACAGAACAGCCAGAAGATGATGACATCAAGGGCCAGTGGGACAGACTGGTCCTAAATACACCGTAAGATACTGGGGATTCATCTTTTGTCCTGTGTGCTTTAAGTGAAAATGTTGTGTGGATCGTGGAATGTTTTGGAAGCAGATAAATAAAGCTGGAATGACATTAAATGCAATTTCAATATGATCTTTTTCTCACGCAGAACTTTCCCAAACAACTACTGGGACAAGTTTGTGAAGAGAAAGGTGAGTGTTTTGTGTCCAGAGATGTGAGCTAGGGTTCAGGGCTAGAGTTACAAACCAGATTTAAGTCTCTTACATTTTCTATATTTCTGCATAAGTATGAAATAAAACATCATTAGATTTTCACACAAGTCCTAAAAGTAAATAAAGACAACAACGTTAAACAAAGAAGACAACAATTTTATACTTGGAAAATGATACACTATTACATATTTGTTAGTGACAAAAGTATGTGACCACCACTGCATGACCACCACCATCTCTTGAGAGTCAGTTCATGGACAGATCTGACATTTTTCTTTAGAATTCTCTGATATAATTCAGAATTCATTGTTCTGTCCTGGCCCAGATGCAGCAAAACAGGCCCAAACCATTATACTACCACACCCATGTTTCACAGATGGGATAAGGTTCTTATGTTGAAATGCAGTGTTTTCCATTCTCCAAACAATTATTTTGATTTAAGCCAAAAAGATCTACTTTGATCTTATCCCTCCACAAAAAATTCTTCCAATAGCCCACTGGTTTGTCCACGTCATCTTGAGCAAAGTGTAGACGAGCAGCAATGTTCTTTTTCAAACCCGGTGGCTTTCTCCCTGCAACCCTGCCATGCACACTATTGTTCAGTGTTCTCCTGATGGTGGTCTCATGAACATTTATATTAGCCAATGTGAGAGAGGCTTTCAGTTTCTTATAAGTTACCCTGGGGTCCTTTGCAACCTCGCCAACTAGTTCACGCCTTACTAATAAAAATAGTAACAAATAATATTATTGATAACAATAAAACAGACTTGGTTTAAACAGGCGAGGATTAGTCGAGATAAATGTATCAAATCAAATGGAAACTGTATTTCACCTTCACTTTGTTTGGGATATTTACACTGTATAGTTTTAGTAGAGTTTTGAATGCTTAGACACACACACACACAAAGATAGAGAAAGAGAGGAAACCCCTGATACACAGCGGTGATCATAACTGTTCAGACAGCAGCTCGCACAGTCTCTGGGACACAGTGTCTACCAGTACATCTGCGCCTGGGTGCTCTTGGCTTGATCTTTGTTGGCCACCACTCCTGGAGAGGGTACCGGTGGTCTTAAATTCCCTCCATTGGAACACAATCTGGATGACTTTGGACACACATTTACCTACTCTTTTTATTGATTGTTTAAACCTTTATCACCCAAATGAAGACGGGATTCCTCTGGAGTCAAGGTTTCTTCCTCTTTTTATTTGAGGGAGTTTTTTCCTTTCCACTGTCGCCATCCTGCTTGTTCATTAGGGATAAAAAGCAACTTATATGAACTTCATGATTTATATTAAATATATCGATATAATCATGTAAACATGTGTGTGTATAATGGCAGGTGTTGGATAAGTACGGAGATATCTATGGCAGAGAGAGGATTGCTGAGCTGCTGGGTATGGACTTGGCATCGCTGGACGTCAGTGCGATGACACATGAGAAAAAGCCTGAGCCTGACAACTCAGTGTTCACCTGGTACAAAATCACTACACACTGCACACACATGCACACACACACAAACATGCCCTTCACATGATTGAGTAGCAAATATACACTGTATCTTCAGGCTGACCTCCATCGACATCAAATACCAGATCTGGAAGTTTGGAGTTGTTTTTACAGATAATGTAAGTTTTGACCACGTGTGTGTCTGTCTCTGTGTGTGTGTGTATTTCCTATAATAATCTGCTCTCTTTGGTTAAAATCTATTGCAGACTTTTCTTTACCTGGTCTGGTACCTAGTCATGTCCTTGCTCGGTCATTACAACAACTTCTTCTTCGCTTGTCACTTGGTGGATATCGCCATGGGCGTCAAAACGCTGCGCACCATCCTGTCCTCCGTCACACACAACGGCAAGCAGGTGCGGCAGAATTATAGCAAGAGAGGATTAACATATTACATAACAGACATCTTCGTAAAAAATCAGAAGCAAGTGTGAAAGTCAAATTGTCCAGAAGAACCAAGTCAGATTTAGCAAAATGGGGTCAGCCGTGTCTTAATGGATAGGTTAAAAGGGCTGGGGATAAAAGATTGCTGGTTTGAACCACACTCCAGGGAAGTCATGGTTGAAGTGCCAGTGAGCAATGCAACCAACCGCCCAACTGCTCCCCATGAGCCTCAATAGAGTGTAGCACGCTGCTCCAGGTGTTCCTAGTGAACCCCTAGATGCAGAGAAAGAATTGCCCTATGGGGATTAATAAAGTCTGTTTTTGGTGTGTGTGTGTGTGTGTGTGTGTGTGTAAATAGTGATCCAAGGTGCAATTTGTGTAGCTTTATAATTAAATTACCTGATGTGTTACTGTCTTGGAGAATCCGGTAACAGTTCTTCTGGAGACTTTGTCGTTCATACTTGCTTCTTTTTTGTAGCAAAACAAATGAGCTTTTATTATGTTTTTTTATTGGTTTGAAAAGTGTCCCGTTATATAACGTTGTGTTCATCTGATACCATGCTTATTACCATTTGTCTTACCTCCTTTACCTGCTCTTGGTGCAGTTGGTGATGACTGTGGGCTTGCTGGCTGTAGTCGTGTACCTGTACACCGTGGTAGCCTTTAACTTCTTCCGCAAATTCTACAACAAGAGTGAGGATGAGGATGAGCCTGACATGAAGTGCGATGACATGATGACTGTAAGGCAGAGATTCAAATTTTGCGATGGAACTTTGTCCTCAACAGTCTAGAGACTTAAAATTGATTTTCTATTCATTTGCTTGAGACTTGAATTTGACTTGCAAGTACAAAGTAAAAACTCATGACAACAACACGTCTTAATGAAGTTGGGCAAGGCCATGTTTACCACTGTGAGACATCCCCTTTTCTCTTTACAACAGTCTGTAAATGTCTCGGGACTGATGAGACAAGTTGCTCAAGTTGAGGGATAGGAATGTTAACCCATTCTTGTCTAATGTAGGATTCTAATTGCTCAACTGTCTTAGGTATTTATGTCCTATCTTCTGTTTTATGATACGCCAAATGTTTTTTATCTGGACTGCATGCTGGCCAGTTTAGTACCTGGACCCTTTGTCTACATAGCTATGATGATGTAATTGATGCAGTATGTGGTTTAGCATTGTCATGTTACCCTGAAATAGACATGGGTCGTCCTTCTTCTTTTTATTCAGAATGACATGGCATCCCTCATTTCCATGAAGAACTTTAAATTTTGATTTGTAAGACCACAGAACAGTTTTCCACTTTTACACAGTCCATTTTAAATGAGCCTTGGCCCAAAGAAGACGTCTGCACTTCTGGAACTTTTTTAGATATGGCTTCTATAGAGTTTTAGCTGACAGTGGCAGATGTTACAGTGAATTGTGTTAACAGATAATGTTGTCTGGAAATATTCCTGAGACCATTTTGTGATTTCCAATACAGAAGCATGCCTGTAAGTGATGCAGTGCCGTCTAAGGACCCGAAGATTACAGGCACCAGTATGGTTTTCCGGCCTTGATCCTTACGCACAGAGATTTTTCCAGATTCACTGAATCTTTTAATGCACTGTAGATAATGATATGTTCAAACTTCACTATTTGTCGGCACAGAATTAGAATTCCCATCTTTACCTCTGAGAGCCGCTGCCACTCCAAGATGCTCTTTTTATAAGCAGTCATGTTAATGACCTATTGACAGTTTACCTATTGAGTTACAATTGTTAGTACGTTTAACTTCTTCAGCTTATCATTGCCCTGTCCCAACTTTTTTGAGACGTGTTGCTGTCATAAAATTTAAAATAAGCCAATGTCTCACTTTCAAAATGTTGTGAATACAGTATTTGTTTTTGAGATTTGTAAATTATTGCATTCTGTTTTTATTTCTGTTTGTACTTTGTCCCAACTTTTTTGGAATTTATAGATTTCAGACATGTCATAGACTTGCATTTCAAAGATTTAAGACTTGACTTTTATTTTCTCCTCATGGACTTGAGACTTGATTTGGACTTGCCACTGAAAGACATGAGACTTGATCTAGACTTACCCATATAGGACTTGAGACTTGATTTTGATTTGCCCTTTAAAGATTGAAACTTGACTTTGATTTGCCTCTTAATAACTTTATTTGGTTTGAAAATAACCAATAACATTGACCTGCCCTGAAAATTTGAATTAAAACTTGACTACAACTCTAAAACTTGAGACACGATTTAGATTTGCCCTAGATTTGCCGCTTCAAGATTTGAGGCTTGACTTAGATCTGCCCTTCAAAGGCTTGAAATATTACACAAACTTGCCCCTCCAAACTTGAGACTTTTCTTAGACTTGCCCCTCAAAGGTTTGAAATTTGAATTGGGCTTAAATCTCAAAGACCCAAATCTTTAGTCACACTTGTCCCTTAAAGACTTGAGACTTGATTCAGACTTGCTCCTAAAATTCTAGAGACCTAAATTGTACATAAGCCTGAGACACAAGTTATTTATGCATGATAGTTCTGTCTTCCTTACTTTCTCAGTGCTACCTGTTCCACATGTACGTTGGCGTGAGAGCCGGCGGTGGTATAGGTGATGAGATTGAGGATCCGGCTGGAGATGAATACGAGCTGTACCGTGTGGTGTTTGACATCACCTTCTTCTTTTTTGTCATTGTCATCCTTTTGGCCATCATTCAGGGTGAGTTTTTAGACACTTCTTATACAGACACGCCAAAGGGAATTGGGAATTAGAATTGTTATTCAGGAGCTGGTCATAAAATTAGAATATCATGAAAAAGTTGATTTATTTCAGTAATTCCATTAAAAAAGTGAAACTTGTATACTATACACATTAGTTACACACAGACTAATATATTTCAAGTGTTTATTTTTTTTATTTGATCATTGTAACTAATTACTAATAAACAACCAACATTCACTATCTCAGAAAATTAGAATATTAATTAAGACCAATAGAAAAAAAAGAATTCATGCACAGCACTCAGTACTTAGTTGAGGCTCCTTTTGCCCGAATTACTGCAACAATGCGGTGTGGCATGGAGTCGATCAGTCTGTGGCACTGCTCAGGTGTTATGAGAGCCAAGGTTGCTCCGATAGTGGCCTTCAGCTGTACTGCATTGTTGGGTCTGGCTTATCGCATATTCTTCACAGTACCTCATATATTTTCTATGGTCCTTAAACCAGGCACTTGTAGCTTTGGCAGGTACCAACTCCTGTTGGAATATTAAATCAGCATCTCCCAAATGTCAGCAGCAGGAAGCTTAAGGTGTGCTAAAACATCCTAGTAGACAGCTGCATTGACCTTGGACCTCAGAAAACACAGTGGACCAACACCAGCAGATGACATACTATATCTCCCCAAACCCTCACTGACTGTGCAAAATTGTGTTCATCAGATAACTTATCTTTGGACCATTCAGCAGCAGTCCAGTCCCTTTTGTCTTTAGATGCTTCTGACGCTGTCTTTTGTTTAAGAGTGGAATGCGACGGCTGCAACCCATGTCTTGAATATGTCTGTGCACGTTGGTTCTCGAAGCACTGACTCCAGCAGCAGTCCATCTTTGTGAATCTCTCCCACATTTGAATGGGTTTTGTTTCACAATCCTTTCCAGGGTGCTGTTATCCCTATTGCTTGTACACTTTTCATTTTTATTGGTCTTTTCCATTGTATGGGTAATAACAAATAGCATGTTGGAGGCACACATGTAGTTTATATGCTAGCACATGTTTATACTCTACAATTACTAGTATTAACTGCTGAATTGGATTGTACAGGTCTGATCATTGATGCCTTCGGTGAGCTGAGAGATCAGCAGGAGCAGGTCAGAGAGGACATGGAGGTAGGACTTTTCTCAAAACATCCTATATACAGCCTATTTTTTTGTATTTTTATATCCTGCAAGGGATTTGTTAATCTCCCCGTGTTCCATATTGTACCCCCTCAGACTAAGTGCTTCATATGTGGTATTGGAAGCGACTACTTTGACACGACACCGCATGGTTTCGAGACCCATACTATGGAGGAGCACAATTTAGCCAACTACATGTAAGTACATTTCCGGTGCTTGTAGATGTGCCTTTTTTGCACTGCCAGGGGAGGTATTACTGGTGCCTGGGGTGGTTTTGGTCAATGAAATGGACAATCCATTTTAAGAATAACCATTTTCTGTATCAAATTATTAAGGAATCATAAAAGTTGTAAATATAAATATTTTATTTTTATTTTTCTGTACCATCCTTCCGTCCATTTTCAACCACTTATATCGGACCAGGTTACGGGGGTAGCGATCTGAGTATATTTCCTTCACCTCGGACACTTTCTCCAGGTCTTTTGTGAGGATCCCTCCAGCGTGTCCTGGGACTTCCTCTGGGCTACCTTCCATTGGGGCATGTCTGGAACACCTCCTGAGGGAAATGTCCTGGGGGGCCACCCTAGCTGATTCCTCTTGATTTGCCAGGGTTTTCTTCCGAGCTTCTCCCTGGTGACAGAGCTTCTCACCACAGGAAGGACAGGATTAGGAATGAGAACATCAGAAGGTCAACACAGGTTGGAAAATTGGGAGACAAAGTTAGAGAGGGCAGACTCAGGTGGTTCGCAGAGGACAGTGCATATATTTATAGGAGGATGTTAGAAATGGAGCTGCCAGGCAGGAGACAGAGAGGAAGACCAAATAGGAGATATATAGGTGTGGTCAATGTAGACATGCAGATAGTTGGTGTAAGAGCAGAAGATATAGAGGACAGATTGGGGTGGAAAAGATTGACACGCTGTGGCGACACCTGATAAAAGGGAGAGGCCGAAAGAAGAAGAAGAAGACGTTTTGCTGAACACATTATTACAAACCGGGACAGTCCTTGAAAAACTGGGACACCTGGCAACCCTAGTGATTGGCTGATTAGATATTTGTGTTAACAAGCAATTGAACAGGTGTACCTAATAAAATGGCTAGTGAGTGTAATATACTGTAAATAATAAAAGTTACATTCTCTCCTTTTTTTTCTTCCCCAATAGGTTCTTCCTGATGTATTTAATAAATAAGGACGAAACAGAACACACCGGACAGGTCAGTGTCTTCCTGAATGGACCTTGTTTCTTTATTCTCTTTGTCCTCTGATTTCTCGGATTAACGCATCCTCGTGTTCTATGGCCGCAGGAATCCTATGTGTGGAAAATGTACCAGGAGCGATGCTGGGATTTCTTCCCGGCTGGCGACTGTTTCAGAAAGCAATACGAGGATCAGCTGGGATAGTGAACTGTTGTCCGTGCACAAGTGTTAGAGGGTGTGTGTTGGGGCGAGGGGTGAATGCTAGAGTGTAAGTTTGCTTAAATTCAGATGGAGAGAAGAAACTCGAGCAAACCTCAGAATAGAAGAGAGCAAACGAATATGCAGTATGTGTGTGAGTGTCCGTGTGTGTGTAAGAAAAGAGAAAGCAGATGACGTGAACTGAGTGTAAAATGCAGGGGGGTGGCGGGGGGGGGGGTGTAAGGTTAAAAATGGACAAAGAAGAAGAAGAATTCTTGCGCCTGCAATCTCTCAGAATTGTCTTAAAATGTAACAGTGCCTAATTCTACAAGGACCTACTGCATATGGCAGATACGGAGACGCTGATTTATTTGGATGTCAGTATTGATTTTAATTTTAATTCAGTTGCACAGTTTTTTTAGAGTATGATCATCAGCTTTTAAGTAGGTTTTAGTTCAGTTAGTGTACCAGACTCCATAGGTGCCATATTTCCTACTATACATTTCCTTATAGATGTTTATTTTGATGAATTCTGCATTTTCCACGTTACTACGAATACAGTTTCAAACCACATTCGTTTTTTTTTCTTTTAAAATAAAAATAAATCTCTTTCTTTTAAAATAAAAATAAATCTCACATAAAACTCTTTACAAAGTAAAGAAAGCAATAAACTATATACAGTGCGCAGCATTAATAACTACACCCCAACAGATGTGTGTATAAATAACTACACCCCAACAGATGTGTGTATAAAT
>JAOUQV010000031.1:22267710-22278034 GCA_028565295.1 Aspidoras spilotus | reverse complement strand
GGTATGTCACCCATAATGTTGTGTGCATTGCAATATTTTGAGCAAAACTGTGCTGTTACCCTGCTAATTGAACCTTCTCACTCTGCTCTTACTGGTGCAATGTGTAATTAATGAAGACTGGCCACCAGGCTTGTCCAATAAAGCCATGAAACCTCCCACACTAAAATGACCGGTGTTTCAGTTTCATTGTCTAACCCCTGTATCTGCCAGTACATGTGCTTACATGGAAATCCTAAAGCAGGGAGAATTCTGCATACCACTAGCAACAGAGCTGGTACCAATAAAAACTTATGTTGTTGATTATGTTTCCTGACTTTGAATGCAGACCGAGTAAGCAATGAACAAATACTTACCCCTGGTAAGTATTATAAGTAAATAGCCAGTAGCTGCCCTGAAGCAATCAGACAACCGTTGGCTGACAGAGAATTAGTAATCCTGTACAACTGGATTGACCGGTGGTCTGCCAAGACTAACGCTATGCTAGATATCTGCTCAAACAAATGCTTATCTTAAAGTCATCTAAGGATAAAAGTGTATATCAGAACATTTTCCACATACAGGTGCAAACAGCTAGCTAGGGTTAGCTCAGTTAGGCCAAATGTTTTTTTTTTCTAAAACAGAGATAAAACTCAAGTGCATCAGCATAAAAATGAGCAGGAACAAGGGCTGGTAAAAGTATATGGGCTGATACTTCGGAGATGATTTGACTTAATATGCGGCAAAACCACTTTGCACTGACCATGCCGTTGATTTCCAATAGAGAGAACAGTGTAATTTTATCTAACCGCTGCACTACATGAGTAATGCGAAGTACAAAATGCTCATCATGTGACATAACAAACAGGAAACATATGAAAATATTTGCTGATTGCAGTTGTGCTGCGGTCAAATATGAAACCCTACATACATGCTGCTGTGTTGTTTTGATAGCACTCTCTGTGAGCGGGAAGGTCAAGGCTTTGTAACAGTGCATATGATGATACTTTGCACTGGAGCTGCAATTTCGGAGTTTCTTTGTCCTGTGGACAATAAGTCCATAGTGGTTGCAAGTAACTGAGATGGTGTGATATGTAAGAATGAAACACTGGGTAATGCCATGTTGTTGTGGCTGCACTCTGTGTGAGCAGGAAGGCGCCGCACCCTGGTGGTACCCTCCAGTATTGCATCTCATAATACAGATTCTAAATTCTGGTTTTTGGAACTCAGGAATCTTGTAAAAATGTGGTTCATAACTATTATTACAAAGGACAAGATATGGGGATGTCTGCATCAAACCATGGGTGTTGTCAAAAAGTTAAACTCACTGGCCACTTTATTAGATACACCTGTACAATTACTTATTAACACAAATATCTAATCAGCCAATTACAAGGCTTGCAGGGACGACTTTCAGAACTGAAAACCAAGCATCGGAACGTGGAATTTAAGTGATGTGGCACGGTGCCAGACAAGCTAGTCTGACTATTTCAGAAACTGCTGATCTACTTTAATTTTCACGCACAATCATCTCGAGCATTTACAGAGAATGATCAGAAAGAGAGAACGTATCCAGTGAGGGGCAGTGGACGAAAATGTCTTGATGTGAGAGGTCAGAGGAGAATTGGCAGACTGGTTCTAGATGATAGAAAGTCAACAGTAACTATAATAACGACACGTTACAACCAAGGAATTCAGACCGTCATCTCTGCAGAAAGTATGCCATTAAGAATTAACGCAGTTATGAAGGCAAAGGGAGTCTAACCTTGTACTAGTACCGAATAAAGTGGCTAGTAAGTGTATATTCTAATTCCTTACAGTATGATCAAACATTTAGCACCCAGGTATAGTTATTAAAATATAATAGGGACAGAAAAAAATATAAATCTTGCACAAACGTTGCAAAATGTTCCATGATGAGGCAACGATGAGATTTATGTAGAGCGTTGTGAGCATAATTTATAAAGTATGTGCTTTATACAAAAACAAGACCTTTTTTTTTACATAAAGAACATACTCACTGTGAATTATGGTGGTAGCTGTGCCATCCCCCTGAGCTGCCTTGCTTCATCTGGGACAGAGTCAGGATAGAGGGAATCATGTATCACTCCAAATGCCAATCTAATGTACCTTGGCTTGCCCGCAGGCTTCTCTTGGACACCTGGAAATGAAGAAAAATGACAACTTCTAGCACGATAATGAGCCGGAGCATAAATCAGGGTCAAGAAATGAAAGGCATCGGAGGAAGAAGATCAATGTTGTGTAATGGTCAAATCAATTGTATTGAAAACCCGCGGGTGTGATTTCAGGAGGGACGTGCACCGGAGATCCGGAACGTTCTAATAGACACGAAAGGAAAAGGAATAAAACTGATAGAATTTTACCTAAAAACACTGAGTGCAGCTATAAGAAGCAAACGGTGCTTGTTACAAAATAATCACCGGACTTGAGCCACCATCATTTATTGTTAGTTAAACATCACATCTTATTAATTCACATTGCTTTAATCACATGAATGCTGGGGGCAAAATCACCATAAACTCCTGCAACACTGTGACTGTAAACTTTTTATATCCACTGTAATGACAATAGCTTCCGTTATAGACACCGATTGTTTTTAATTGTGCATTCGTATGTCAGTGCAAGAAATATTTCCATACATTACTTTTATAAGCAGCATGGCAGCACTGTGGCACTTTGGGTAGTTGCTGTCGCCTAACAGCAAGAAGACATTTCTGTTTGGAGTTTCTCCCAGTCTTCGAACGGGTCTCCTCTGGCTGTTCTGGTTTTGTAATTAGTGTCTCTAAATTAGCCCTTAATGTGTGAATGTCTGTCTGTGTGTCCTATGACGTTTCTGCTCTTATGCCAAGAGTTGCCGGGTGGGCACAAGCTTCCCCATGACCCCGTTTGGGTAAAGAAGAAGAAGACGACATTTTATTGATCCTAATTTCTTTCTCTGCATTTAAACCATCCAGGGTTGAAGACATGGAGCCCTGGATGCTGTACCCATCGAGGCACACGTGGAGCAGTTTGGGGTTGGGCGTCTTGCTCAACTTCAGTGATCGAACTAGTGATATTTTGGACCCCAGCACTTTACCCTATCCATTGAGCCACGTCTGACCCCATCAAACGATTAATTCTGATTTTTGATTACTTTTATTGCTTGCTGGACGCCTGGAGCAGTGTTTGCCCCACTGAGGCACACAGGGAGCAGTTGGGTGTTGGGTGCCTTGCTCAACACCACATCAGCCAAGACTTGCCTAAAGTGGGGCCCAAACCGGCGATCTCTTGCTCCCCAGCCCTCTAGCGTATCCATTTAGCCACGGCCGACGCCAGATGAACAAAGCCGAATATAAATGAATGAAGGAATTCTTTTTTACCAAAAATGGAATGTACGGCATGTAACGTATGGCAGTGTTACAGACTAAGTCTCCAGAATATCCGTGCCAGGTTCTCCAACATACTTGGACAACTTGACAGCTTTTTACTGTACAATACTGTAAAAACGTCTTATGAATATGCAAAGACATGCAGTAAAGCATAGATGCTTGTGCTCGTAGGTCAAAAACAAATAAAAGGCGTCAACAGTGTGCCCTTTTCTTAAACTGTGTTCCAAGGTACACTTTCTATGTGCAGCTTGCTAGGTTTTACAGTTTTACAATGCTGCTATTATTTAGTGGTAGCGGCACGATGGGGATTAAGATCCTCCCTAGGGTTGCACTGGTTGCACTCACAAACTTGAATGTATGCCTATTTGTGCCTGTCCCTGTGTCACTGTGTGTGTGTTGGCACAGCAGTGTGTGCCTCTGAGGTGTGGTCGCCCCGGAGACAAACACCCCTGTGAATGGCATGCACCTGAATTCCTGAATTAGTTTATATCTGAGGTAGAAATGGACTTCAGTGTGCTAACCTTTTTTTGTATATTTAGAGCTGCTAATTTCTGAGGACATTCTGAGGACCATTTGCAGGTCAGAACCTGATCCTTGTTGCAAAAAAAACCCAGGTTTGATCGCAAGGTTGGGAGTTTGCATGTTCTCCTCATGTTCGTGTGGGTTTACTCCCAGTGCTCCCGTTTCCTTCCACAGTCAAAGACATGCATGCTCGGTAAAATGGAGATGCTAAATTGCCTGTGACTTGTGTACTATCTATCTAGTTGTGTATAGATATAACCACATACTCACACACTAAGGGCTATTTAGAGACACCAATTAGCCTGACATTGGACTGTGGGAGGAACCCGGAGCACCCAGTTGAAACCCACTCAGACATCGGGAGAACATGCAAACGCCACACAGAAAGGTTCTAGTGAATCTGTTGCACCATTTCAAATCACATTATACATTTTTTGTTCCTCCTCACTGTATTCTTTTCTTTATAGCTCTTCCATGCCATTGTCTGCCATTTTGTATTGTGCCCTGCTATACTTTTCAAATAAATGCACCCGTCTCCCTGATCAATCTGGCACCATAATCACAGTTTAATTATAAATTATATTTCATAGTGATGTTTAATGACAATGTGGCTCATTAGCAAAGCAACTTAGCTCCTGTTATTATTGACGGTGTGATATAGCGGGTATAAACAAATCCCTCCAAAGCAGGCTCCATTTTGTCCTTTGTCTTTCCACTTAATCCACACAGGGTTGCCGGCAAGCTGGTGCCCACCCGGCAATTCTAAAGAGACATCAATTAACCTATCAAGCATGTCTTTGGAATGTAGGAGGAAGCCAGCGAGCACACAGAGAAAACCCGCATGAACACAGGGCGCAAACTCCAATCATGCAAACATCCAAACATGCAAACTCCACACAGAAATTCCCTGTGACAGGGATCGAACCTGGGTCCTTCTTACTGTGAGGCGACTGTACTACCCACTGCGCCATAAATGTGAATTACTGTGAATTCTATGGAACATCCACCATAAAAGACTCTGGAAGTCTATTGCTGAAAGTATACAGTACATTACAATAAACGATAATTGGATTAGGAACACATAGCTAATTAGTAGCTGCTCCACCTTTTTGATTAAATACATTACATACACTCCGACAAGGCGATAAACATCCTCCATATGCAAGTCGACCCATCTCCACTGCAGCAACTGACAGTTCATTCTCAGATCAAACACAGGTCAGGCCAATGTGATGCCTTCGGCTGAATGTATATTGACGGTCCATTTACTCATGGTACACCCTTGATCTTGTGGTAAAGGAACAGCCCACAAGCTTTTTTCGAAACCCTGACACCATATGCCCAGGCTCCAACTGTCTGTCCCCGTCAAAGTCACTCAAATTGATTGGTTTATACTCTGGACACATCAACACCATATATTCTGATTATTACTCTATATTGTAACCACCATTCATTCATTTATTCATTATCTTTCAATTAATCCGAATAGGGTCAGGGGCCAGCTGGTGCCCACATAGAAACTCCACATGGACAGAGCGCGTTCCATCGTAAGGGACACATCAAGGGCCACTTTAGAGACACAAATTAACCGAACACGTTTGTCTTTGGAATGTGGACGGAAACCCAAGCGAACATAAGGAGAACATGCAACTCCACATGGAAATTTCCCAGGTTCCACCCAGAGATTGAACATGGGTCCTTCTTGCTCTGAGGCGACTGCACAACCCACTGCCACACCTGCAGCTCCATGTGACCACCAATAATGTAATTTTATTAGTGATCATATGAAACATGCCAAGTGTTCCTAATCCTCCGATAAATCAGTGTATATCTAGTGTGTTCAAACTTTGCATTTGTGTGTAGTTGATGATGCTAGAAGTCCATGCCACCTTGCCCTGCCCAAACACACACACACACACACACAATCAGCATCTCCCGGTTACCAGCATTTCGGATTCATTACTGCGATTCGGTACTGTGGCTTCCTTCCCCTCATACTCTCTTCATTTTCATCAAAACACTGCAGATGAGGTCCTGAGCCCAATTAATCACAGTGCCGTGCTTCCTCACACACACACACACACACACTAATCAATCAGCTTACCACGCAGGGTAACGGCCCTTCACTGAGCCTTAGCAGCTCTGTCAGACAAAATTAACATACACACACACACACTCACACACACACACACCCAGCATTATGTATACATATACTTGGAAGAAAATTTCTCTCTCTAAATTACTGGGAAAATTAAAAGTTTACTGAATGAACTGAAGCTTGAGAAACAGAATATTCTGCCAATATTTCTAGTCCTACTGTTATAACCTTTATAGATTATTATATATCACATGTAATAATTACAGGTGGCACAGTGGCGCAGACAGTAACCCTGTCACCTTACAGCAAGAAGGACTCGGGTTTTATCTTTGGGTTGGGACTATCCAAGAAATTCCTATGTTAATGTTTGGGGGTTTCCACCGGGTGCTCTTGTTTCCTCACACATTTACATTAGGGCATGTGCCTGCCCTATGATGGAGTGGCCGGTTGGCCTGCGACCCCGTGTGGATTAAGTGGAAGACAATGAAAGAATGAATGAATGTAATAATACGTACATGATCTATGCTACTGACTAGACCGAGTATGCAGATAGATTTAAAAGGCAGATTGAGGTTAAAGGGCAAAGATAAAGGGAAAGATGGAAGAAAGGAAGATCGAGTGAGATAAACAGTCGAGAGAAGAACTTTGACCTCTTATCTGCATATTAAAAGCACTATACAAGAATAAATACAGCACCGGGGTTTAGTGCAACATCAGCAACAAGCTTTAAACTCTCCATTTATACTGCAAAGTAAAATACCCTGTATTCATTCATTTATCCATTCTCTTCTGCTTAATCCACAGTCGTGGTCTAGCTGGTGCTCATCTAGCAACTCTAAGCACAAGGGCAGGAGCATCCCTAGAGAGGACACAAAGGGCACCAATTCACCTAGCATGCATGTCTTTGGAATGCAGGAGGAAAATGGAGTATCCGGAGAAAACCCGTGCAAACACTTGGAGAACATGTAAACCCCACACAGAAACTTCATACACAAGTTTCACATCTTATACTCAAGTCATATCCATACACAAGTCAGTGACAATTCAGCATCGCCAATTCACCTAGAATGCATGTCTTTGGACTGTGGGAGGAAACCAGAGCACCCGGAGAAAACCCACGCAAACAAAGGGAAAACATGCAAACTACACACAGAAATTCCCAGGTCATGCCCATCCAGGGGTTAAAACCCGGGTCTTCTTGCTGTGAGGTCACAGCACTATCCACTGCGCCATTGTGCCGCCCGGCTGGACCAATTGTCTGTGGTTTGGAGTTTGAAGTAAACTCTACACAAAATCCTATGTCCAGATGATCTGATTAAAGTTTTGATGCTCACTATGTCTCTGTTCTTTGTTCTTCTCCCCCACTATAAATCACTGCAAATATACAGTATTATGGCACCAATAACCATCCCATGTTCACCAAGATCACATTTTCCCCAATTTAGTATGAAGCGCTTGACCTCTATAGGCATGACTGTATGCCCTAATGTATGTTTTATCTGAAAAATAAGAGGTGGTCAGTTCCTTAGGTGAAGCATTGGACTGGATAATGTTTGGCTTCTGTGTGTCCCACAATCTTGCACATCCTTTCGTAAGTAGACCACGAGAACCATGTAGAATAAAACGGCCATTTTTAAGAGGCATAGTGTCATTTCCACTCGGCTTTGTGCATGCATGTGACAGAGATTTTAACACAATGGCTGTTCTCCCATAAAGGCTCTGCTGTGAGAGAGTGCGAGATGAAAAGCGGGAAAGCGGCGAGAAGAAAAATGGTGGGAGTAAAGTGTGCAATGACGCTCTCTGTATCTTATTCAAGTGCTCCCAAAAACCTTCTCAAAATGGATCCAATTATAGAGCAAGCCTTGCAGTGGTGCTTGTAGGAGTCAATGCAATTGTGTAACCCTAATTTACCCTGATGCCGGTGCACTGATGCCTGACACAGACCTGTCAGTTGGTTGTGCTGAATCTCGTCTCTCTGCTCTGATGCTGAAATTAGATGCCCTAATGTGCAAAGTTGAAATTTCAAAAAGAAACGAGACACGAAACAAAATGATTGGCTCCTAGAGAAAACGGTCAATGCTTGAGTTCACTCCTGCTGCCATTTTGCGTTACCAGTTCAATGACGCCATATCAGAAATATAAAGGTTTTCATTGATAAATACCTGGAAAAGACATTTAATTTGTCATTGACATCTGCATTTTGTGGATGATGATGATGTCTAGGTGGCTTCATCGAACCCAGAGCTCCAGCTTTTACTATGCAGCTTGCAGGCGAGTATGAAGCAGCTGGTATGCGAATAAACACCTATAAATCTGAGACCATGGTTCTAGTTCAAGTGAAGTAGTTCAGGAATGTCTGGATTTTACTGACCAGTGGAATAATGCAGACTCTATACAGATCCTTTGTTGTGAAGGAAGTTTAGACAAATGGCAAAGTAAAAGTGAGACATTTTGCCACTATGTTTGCACACAGTGGAATTTATCCTCTGCATTTAACCCATACGTGCAGTAAAACACACAAATACACACACACAGGTGAAGTGAGCACACGTGCTCGGAGCAGTGAGCAGCCAGCACAGTGCCCAGGGAGCAACTGGGTGTTAGGCGCCTTGCACAAAGGCACTTCAGCTATAAATAGTCGGTACTTGGAATCGAACCACGGACCTTCCGGTCGCAAGGCTGGTTCCTTAACCACAAGCCTACGACTGCCCCAAATGTGTCCAATATACAGCTGAATATACAGTCCAAACATTATCAATGGCCAAGCGCTTTGGATCGGGACTAAAGTAGAGGAACCAGTTAATGTGGTTTGGGTATCTAGTTTAGATCGTAAGTAGACACCTCCTTGGGTGAAGAACAACCAGGTGGAGATCCAGCAAAGACCCAAAACATGCAAGAGATTTTCTCTCTTGATGGCCTGGAATGCCAGGGTATGCTCCTGGAAGAGCTTAAGATTGATGAAAGTAGTAAGATGAGTTGCCATAAATGTCTTAGCTGTTAGTCTTTTGTTGCTGTAGTTAGTTAGTTAGTTAGTTAGTATCTCCATAGTTTGTACTCGAAAACACTCCACATCTCTAAAAATATTAAGCCTGCTTCACCCTGGAAATCGGCTTTCGTGAGGGCTTGCGTCGCCTGGAGTGGCCAAATCTACTGGAAACTTACTGTTATCACCCAAATGAGGATGGTCTTCCGTTCTGATTTAGGTTCCTCTTAAAGTTTGTTAGTCTTATCATTTGAGGGAGTTTTTCTTGCCATGTGGCCAGGATCAATCATACATGGCCAACTGATGCTGAAACACTGTCATCACTTTCACTCAAAGTCGCATTACACACTGCTGGTACCAGGTCGCCTTCTACTGCACAGTGGACAGATACATATATTATGTAAGACGAATGTGACATAACCATGGAATGTGTGTACTTTATCAGTGAGTAATCACCACCTGAGATTACTGATGCAGTAATAGTTTAACGTACATTACACAGTGAAACAAATCGAATCAATATCTCAAAAAATCCCAGCTAACCAGAGTGTCTGGCCATGTGCAGAGCTGCTGCATGGTGCAAGAGACTGTCAGCTGTAATCTATTCAAAAATCAATCAAGTAAACAATGCAAGTATGCAGAATACAAATACTTTTGCCAATCTCTTGTGAATTGACAAAACTCAATTGTCTTAAGCACTTTTAATGTCTAACAGCTAATGTATCTTCACTTGACGTCTTCACATGATCAGATTTCATCCACATACTTTTATTACATTAGTCTTTTATTACATTCTATCACATAAATATTGCATACCTGTATAGACCCTGTGTCTCTATGGTCTACTAATCGAATTGTGATTGATGAGGAAACAAAAGAGGAGACACTGAAGCAGCTTTCATATCTGAAGTAATAGCATTGCCGTTAACTTACTAGTGGATCTGTTTAACCTTTCAGCATGAATTTAGAACAATTTATACTGTATATATTTTGCAAATATTATATTCCTGGAGTCACCGTCGTGGTGCATTTCATTAGAGTAGGCTGCATTTGGACAGACTTCTCCAATTTGCAAGCAGTCGCAGATTGTCCTGCTTCTATGTGTCAAAATCAGCTGTAATGCGTTCTGGGCTTCAACTTCAATTTCTAGCAGAGGTTTATTAGGAGATACACCTCTCAGTCAATGCCTGACTTCCAACTCCATTCACTTGGGCTCATCTTCATAGAAAATGCCATAAGGAATTCGAAATTCACCACTAGCCCTTTATGTACCATACCATACCAGTCGTAGGCTTGTGGTTAAGGAACCGGCCTTGCGACCGGAAGGTCCCTGGTTCGATTCCAAGTAGCGACAAG
>JAOUQV010000031.1:22033633-22044468 GCA_028565295.1 Aspidoras spilotus | reverse complement strand
CAGTACAAACAATAAATACAGGACAATACAAACAATAAATACACACAGTACAAACAATAAATACACACAGTACAAACAATAAATACATGACAATACAAACAATAAATACAGGACAATACAAACAAAATATACAGGACAGTGCAAAACAGAATTAAGTACAATGGGGGAAACATTGTAATTGTAATTTTGATATCATTACACACTTCGAATGACCTACGTTTAATATCTAGTTAAGACAGTCTCCATTTAACAGTGTATTTGTCAAGACTAACATGTACATACACAAGTAATGTTTTTTTCCAATGATGAAAGGTGTATCAACTTGAACACGGGCCTGGCCATGCATGGAAAATCATAGATTGGTCAAATTCTCCTGTAATAAACTCAGATTTCTGGACAATTCATATTATCATCAGAATCCGACACGCATGCATGTAGACAGGGGAAACCGGCAGAAAAGATATTCTGGATTGGTTTTGATTGGTTAGTCAGGTATTCTCAGTCAGATACGCATCCTATAGCACACAAGAAACCCGGGAGTAGTTCTTATTTGACCTCATGACACACATATTGTATTTATCTATCTGTTTAAAATACACCTGTTTTTGCAGCCTAATAGTTCAGTTCTTAGTGTGAGATGCTGGGAAATTAGCTACCATGAGCATTACAGTAGTTACAGGGCTTTGAATCGGTGGGGCTGACAAGAAATTAGGATGCTCATTTAGTCTGTCTATCCTTATCCAACGGAGCACATCGGTTCATCCTACTATTGCAAAATCATGACATGACATGATTGTTGTTACCCTTTCTAAAAAGGGTTAGAGGGGCCTGAGCACACACCACTGCACTTAAGAATCTATCAGAGATTTTTAGTGGAGGTAAAATATTTTTTTATTGTTCTGCCCCGTGTTGCTTGTAGCAATCTGCTCCCCTCCCTGGGTCCAGTCATTACACTTTCTTCAATCATGTTATCTCATTACATAACAGTAGAAATACCCAGGTGGGCGACTCTGAAAATTTATATGTGGAGATTAAATGTTCTTCCAGTGCTAACGTGGTTTTTCTCAAGGTCCTCCTGTTTCCTCCCACATTCTAAAGACTTTAAAGGTGTTTGAATGCATGTGTGATTGTGTGCCATATGATGGATTATGGAATAATAATAATAATAATAATAATAATACGTTCAACTTTCAAGATACCCAAGGACGCTTTAGAATTATGTGCGGGGTGAAAGCATGTAGCATCATTAGTTATAAGGGCAGAGTTGAACAGCAACCCATGCCATGAAGTATCAAAGTCGAACCCTAAAATGTTCATGTCCAATTTTCACCGATCACAGAGCAAAGAGTAAGAAATAGATAAATAGATAGATAGATAGATAGATAGATAGATAGATAGACAAACAGATAGATGAGTCATGGAGGGGTTGAAATGGGTTCTCCAAGTTCTCCAAATTCTCCTCTCTACAACAAGCTCATAGCCCTCCAGAGAGCAGTCCAGGACTGAACCTGCCTTCCTGAACAGTTTGTTGAGCTTGGCTGTGTCTCCTCTCCCGATGCTGCTCCCCCAGCTTACTGCAGCAAAGAACAGGGTGTTAGAAGATCTCCAGCATCTTGCTGCACACATTAAAAGACCTGGGTTTCTTCAGAAAGTAGAGTCTGCTCATTCCCTTCTTGTACACAGCCTCTGTGTTGGCCTTCCAGTCCAGTTTGTTGTCCAGGAGGACACCCAGGTATTTGTAGGTATCCACTAGCTCCACATCCTGACCCTTGATGTTGATGGGCCTGGTTCTTGTCCTCCTCTTCTTTCTCCTGATGTCCACCACCATTTCATTTGTCTTGGCCACATTAAGAATCAGGTGATTGTCCTCACACCACATGACAAAGATATCCACCAGATCTCTGTACTTTCCATCATTATCATCCCTAACGCATCCAACAACAGTGTCATCAGAGTATATAAGAAAATTAAAAACCCTGTGTTGTCCTAAATGTTTCTGATTGGAGGTTGTAAATACATTGCTTAACACTAGGTCAGGGGTGTCCAAACTTTTTTGCACTGTATGAAATTTGAGAATATCGCCTGAACATTCATTTAAAGTAAGCGAAATCTATTAAATGTTGGTAAACTTGATATCAGTGAAGTATTCATTCTCCCATTAGATATGAAATTTTCTCTACGCACTTGGACCATAATAAAAAAAGCAAGAATTATGAGTAAGAATTACAATAAGTCAGGGGCGTATACTATTATGTGTTCTGAAATAAGCTGAGGGCCAATTAAAAATGGACTACTGGCTGCATTTGGCTAGTTTGGAGACCGCTGCACTAGAATATTGCTTTCATTGCTGTTATTTCTTTATTGTTTTCATGCTAATAAGGAATCATATTAAAAACAACTGCTTGCTCTGCATTGTGTAGCCGATTACCCTTTAGTAACCAAAATATAAATTTGGATATCTTTATTAGTCATGGACTCTGTGTAAACCCTGCATGTTGATTGCTATCCATTTACACCCTCGCTACTGGCAGCTGTCGGGGAGATTCTGGCTTCCATTTTCAGCCTGAATGATAACAGTGTTTGCGTCGTCCGGGCAACTTGCACGATCAAAACACTGCTTCAACTGGATACCATCCGTGAACCAGGAATGGCAACAGATGCGCTTCTATTTCAGTCCAATGAGTGATAGAAGGAGATGGACGACCATAGACGGGATTCATTTGCATGTTCTGGAGTGACCTCTGCCACTGAAATGTAATACATCATCTGGATGAGCAGACTTCTAAATTAGCTCGACGTGTATTGATTCGGCTGAATGAGCTTTGTGCTGAAGATGAACTTTGGGTGAGTTAATGACATTTCAGTCATGACATTTTACACCAAGCAAATTAGCTTGAAGAGAAAATAGCTCTGTCAGCCCTAGTATTAAAGCCTGAAATGAATTATTAGTAAAACGTACTTTTTATGGCCACCAGTGACGGTATTACAGCTCTGGATATTATATATCCTGTCTATATACAGCAAGTCACTTTCACAATAATAGCCATGATATGTAAAAAAATAGAAATGTGAGCATCTTTGAAATTAATAGCATAAACAAACAATAATATAACATAATATTATTAATATAATAACTCTGTATGCTACTCGGGCGGCATGGTGGCTCAGTGGTAAGTGCTGTGTCCTGGGTTCCAGGGTTCGAGCCCTGGGTGTGACAACTCGGGATATTTCTGTGTTTAGTTTGCATGTCCTCCCTGTATTCACATGTGAGGGCAGGAACGCCAATCCATTATAGGGCGATTTATAGACACCAATTAACCCATCATGCATGTCTTTGGAATGCTGTAGGAAACCGGAATACAGGAAGAAAACCCATGTGAACACGGGAAGAACATGCAAACCCCACACATAAATTCAACAGGCTTGAACCCGGGATCTATCCACTGCGCCTGATTGTTGATATTATTAATAATAAACGAAACCCAATAAAATAAGAATATAGAAACATATTTTCCTCTAGGAATGTCTTTGCATGGAAAATCACACTGTAGTGTGCACTGGGTAGCGCTGTTGCATCACAGCAAGAAGGACCCAGGTTTGATCCCAAAGTGGAAAGACTCAGGAAATTTCTGTTTGGAGTTTGCATGTTCTCCAAATGTTTGCTGGGGTTTTCTTCGGGTGTTCCGATTCGCTCCCAAAGACATGCATGCTAGGTCTTTATAAAGGTCTTTCTTGCTAGGTCTTTCTTTTTTCTGTGTACGATGGATTGGCACCCTGACTAGTGTTGTTCTTGCCCCTGCCCTTGTTTTTCTACCCTTAACATGACTATAGATGCGGATGACAAGCAATGAATAAGCAAACAAACATTTACTTTGATTTTTATTTAATATCTTCTAAGTTTTATATGGTCAGGTTTATTTAAATTTTTATTAAACATCTATGACCAACTAGAGTCTGGACGCTAAAATGTATGCATCTTTGTAAAGTTGCCATTTCTTTCACACTCTAATAGGGATGGGCAAGGACTGCGGGCAAGCCGGTCCAGTACCCATTTCTTTTACCTCTTTAGTTATTTGCTTTGAGAGCTAACATAGATGGTTCTATCCTGGCTGGTTGAGAGACAGGACAGGCTGAGAATCATGTGTCTCTTAGCAGACAGAGTTTAAAAAAACAGGCAGTTCAGCTTGGCTTGAAAGCCAAAGAGATCACATCATATCTGAGGAATTTGGCATGCAAGTTATTGTCATACATAGTTTTACAAAAGCAGGAGCAAACACATTTGACTGGAATGTAGAAGAAGAGTTTTAGGACAATCGGCGTTTAGATTTAATCTATTAAAATATCGTCACCTCAGTGGGTTTTTACATGCAACATCTATTCATAAGACATCTGCATCATTGTGATATCAATCGACTCTATTTAGATGAGTGCATTCCAGCCCTCATAACTCGACAGGGGAAAAAACAGGGGATGAGGGCTTTGTTAAAGTGGAAATGTCATGCTGGGCATTTCCTATTTAGGGAATTAATTTTTTTTTCTCCTCATGTGTTTTTAAAAGAAAGCTTTCTAGAAATATTCACATGACATAAGACTTGCAGGAGCTTGCAGGAAAAACAAAGCATTCATTTTGTGATCTTTAGTTACTTCCTGGCTACGGTTGCTTGGTCTAGGTTATTTAACAATTGTTACATTCTAACTTGAGAAACTGTCAGAACTTGAATTTAAAGACCTTTTGCCTCATATTTCTCCAGTAATTTTAGATTAGGAACACACCTAACAAAATTTGAGTTGGCCAAAGTTTTAAGTAAGTACAGTTTGGGCAACATCCTCCATATTCAAGTCATTCCATGCCCGCTGTTGCAGCAGCACCAGTTTGGTTTGTTATTTTAAAACTCGCATTTCAGATTATATTTATAACCATCACCTGGGACACTTTTCAGCAGTTATATGGCACCTACCAGGTGTTGAGTGTAACATAGGGAAAACTCTACAAATTGGAATTGGAGATGTCAAATTGTCTATTAATTGTGTACAGACCTGATTCCAAAAAAGTTGGGACAAAGTACAAACTGTAAATAAAAACAAATACAATAATGTGTAAGTTTTAAAATTCCATATTTTATTAAGAATAGAAAATAATTGACATATCAGATGTTTAAACTGAGAAAATTGTATCATTCAAAAAGAAATATTAAGTGATTTTGAATTTTGTGACAACAACACATCTCAAAAAGTTGGGACAAGGTTATGTTTAACAACACTGTGAGACATCTTTTCTCTTTATAACAGTCTGTAAACTTCTGGGGACTGAGGAGACAAGTTGCTCAAGTTAAGGGATAGGAATGTTAACCCATTCTTGTCTAATATAGGATTCTAGTTGTTCAACTGTCTTAGGTATTTTTTGTCATATCTTCTGTTTTATAAAGTGCCAAATGTTTTCTATGGATGAAAATTTAGTGCCCGGACCCTTGAAGCATTAGTGCAGGTTTTAAACTGTTTCTTCATGGCGTGGATAGGAAGAGAAATGGAGTCGGGGTGGTCATAAAGAAGGACAATGCAAAGAGTGTTGTTGAGGTGAAATTGAAGGTTTAATGGTGAATCTTGTCAGTAGCTATGCACCACCACAAGTGTGGAGAAGGATCTAGATTAAGTGGTAGAGAGCATTCCCAGAAAGGAGAGAGTGGTGATTGTTGCAGATTTTAATGTTGGTGAACGAAACAAAGGAGATGAGGAGGTGATGGGCAAGTTTGGTGTTAAGGATCGGAACCTCGAAGGACAGGTGGTGGTGGATTTTGCAAAGAGGATGGAAATGGCTGTAGTAAACACATATTTCCAAAAGAAGGAGGAGCACAGGGTGACCCACAAGAGTGGGGGCAGGAGCACACAGGTAGGCTACATAGTGTGTAGACAAAATTGCTTAAAAGAAATTGGAGACTATAAGGTAGTGGCAGGCGAGAGTGTAGCTAGACAACATCGGTTTGCAGGAGGATTTTGTTAGTTAGGAAGAGGAAGAGGCAAGGAAGACAGCAAGGAAACTTGGCGGTGGAACAAGAAAGTGTATGAGGTTATTCAGAGGCATAGGTTGGCAAAGAAGAAATGGGACAGGGAGAGGACTGAAGAAATTTGGCAGGAGTATAAAGAGATGAAAGGACAGAGAGGGAGGTAGCAAAGGCCAAGCAGAATGCCTATGAAAAGTTGAACAAGATGTTAGATAGTAAGGAAGGAGATAAGGAGTTGTATCACACCTTGCGAGAATGAGAGATATAGCGGGAAAGGATGTGCAACATGTCAGGGTGATCAAGAATAGAAATGTTCTGACAGGTGAGGAGAGGGTGAAGGAAAAATATGTGTATTTTGAGTAGCTGATGAATGAAGAGAATCACAACGAAAGAAGAGTGGTCGGCATAGAAAATGTGGAATAGGAAGTGGCAAAGATTGGCAAGGATGAAGTAAGGAAAGCTTTGGACAGGATAAAGAAGGGAAAAGAAGTCGGACCTGATGACATACCGTTAAAGGTATGTAAATGTATAGGAGAGATGGGAGTGTTGTTTTTGACTAGACTATTCAATGAGATTTTTGAGAGTGAAATGATGCCTGAAGAATGAAGGGAAAGTGTATTTGTACCAATTTATAAGAACAGGGGTGATGTGCACAGTTGTAGAAATTACAGGGGTAATAACGGAGAGGCTGAAAGAAGAAGTAGACGTCGTCTGGATGGTGTCCTTTCAGATTTGTAAGCTGGCCATTCCACACACACTAATGCAAACCCATATCATCAGAGGTGCAGGCCTCTGAACTGAGCCCTGATAACAACTTGGGTCGTCCTTCTCCTCTTTAGTCCTAATAACAAGGTGTCCCTGATATCCATAAAAAAGCTTACAAAATTTTGATTTGTTTGGCCACAGAACAGTTTTCCACTTTGCCAAAGTTCATTATAAATAAGCCTTGGCCCAGAGAAGATGTCTTTGCTTCTGGATCTTGTTTAAATACGGCTTCTTCTTTGAACTATAGCGTTTTAGCTGGCAACAGCGGATGACATGGTGAATTATATTCACAGATAATGTTTTCTGTAAATATTCCTGAGCCTATTTTGTGAATTCCAATGAAGAAGCATGTCTGTATGTGATGCAGTTTAAGGGCCCGGAGATTACGGGCACCCAGTATGGTTTTCCGGCCTTGACTCTTACGCACAGAGATTCTTCCAGATTGTCTGAATCTTTTCATGATATTATGCATTGTAGATGAGAATTTGTCCAAACTCTTTGCAATTTTAAACTTTCTGATATTGCTCCATTATTTATCGGCGCAGAATTATGGAGATTGTTGATCCTCTACCCATCTTTAATTCTGAGAACCTCTGCTACTCCAAGAGTGGTGCTTATTTTATACCCAGTCATGTTAATGACCTATTGCCAATTGACCTAATTACTTGCAATCGTTTGTACCTTTACCTTTTCAAGCCTTTTATTTCCCCCCTCACAACTTTTTTGAGATGTGTTGCTGTCACGAAATTACAAAGGAGCCAATATTTGGCATAATCCTTGTAAATTATTCCATAGATAGATAGATAGATAGATAGATAGAGAGAGAGAGATTCAAGCTAAAATAGTTTCTACATTAGTCAGTACAGACACTAAAAAAACAGATAGCTAAGGTGCTGGCTTTTCGCACTTTGAAATGTGTGTGCCAGCAGCAGTTATTGTGGTTTCAGTGACACAACACAGGACATAAACACCAGCAGAGAAATGATTCAGGATCGACAGGGAATGCATAGTGACCGACTGGTGTTTACCCATCATATCGTCTGCATATTCTCCAATTCCATGGCTAGCGGATCATAGATTAATCCTCCTTTTCTGCAAATACTATCCTTCATGCGCAATTCTAGCAGTGTATAATGAGAAAAATGCAAGGCTGATCCCAGATCAGGCCCTGAAGGACAGGCAGGAAGGAAAAAAAGCATTGTGGTCCAGGGAAGTGACTTTAAGGCGTCAGATCAGTGACAGAGCACCTGCAAGAGGCTCCAGGAAACTTGACACGAATGACGTTTTTGGAAGTGATGTAACTCTGGAATGCATCTAAGGGTGTGTTACAGATTTTTTCATGCATTCACAAATAATAAATCTGTGAGAATATAAATCACAGGCAGTTCAATGGTTGCGTAAGTTGCCATACCGTACAAAAATCACTGACAGGATGAAGGATTTATTTTTTAACAAAATAAACAAAATACAACACCAAAAATACACAAAAACAGTCAGTAACAGGCTCAGGTGAAGAAGGTGAAACAAGACAATACAGGATCAGGGGGCTACTGATTCTGATCCACTAATCCACTTAATGCCCTCAAAAGCCAGCAGCTGTAAACTGACAAAAAGATAAACAATAAAGGCTAAATGCACGAACTGGCAGCCACACACACACACACACATATGCAAACACACAATCACATCTAAAATGAATGTGCACCAAAACCCATTCCCATTAAACACAGAATAATTACTTTCGGAAATGGGATTCAAGTGCAAGCCATTTATCCAGAGACACACACCACTACACCAACAACATGCACAAACAGACACACAGAGACACAGTGATAGACATGCAACCAGTGTCGTTCAGACAGTCACAGCCCCAATGCAACCCCAGGGAGGATTTTAGTCACGATGCTACATCTAAATAACAGCAGTGGCAAAATAGTTGAGTGGTTTTTTTAGATTGAAAATGCTGCTTATGATTTATGATAGTCCCAAGCTTTTTGGTCCACTTGAGGTGACTTGACCTTCCAGTTCTTTTTTGTTATAAGTACAGGTATAAAATCATTCATTTTCTATACCCGCTTAATCCTAGGTTAGGGTCACAGGCAGTCCTGTGCGCACCCGGCAATACTGACGCAAGGGCAGGAACAACCTTCGACAAGGCGCCAATCCATCAAACAGCGCGCACACACATTCACACACTAACGGGCAATTCAAAGACACCAATTAATCTATCATGAATGTCTTTGGAATGCTGGAGTAAACCAAGAAACCCCGCATGAACATGGAGAGAACATTGAAACGCCATACAGAAATTTTCCTATTAGTCCAACTTGGGGCTTGAACCTAGAATCTGCTTGCTCCGAGGCCACAGCCCTATCCACTGTGCCATCATGCCACCCGCAGATATAAATAATAACCAACCATTTAAAAATCAATATTAATCTTTATTTGTTTTAGATGGCACAGTGGCACAGAGGGTATTGCTGTCACCTCAGAACAAGAAGGACCCGATTTGGATCCTCGGGTGAGACGACTATGGAAATATCTTTGTGGAGTTTGCATGTTCTCCCCATGTTTGTGTGGGTTTTCTCTGGGTAATCCAGTTTCCTTATGCATTCCGAAGACATATATGTTAGGTTAATTCGTGTCTTTGAAGTGCCAGTTAGTAAGTGTGTCACTGTGTGGGTGGGTGTGCCCTACAATGGAGCGGTGCCCTGTCTAAGGTTGTTCCCTTAATACCAGAGTTGCTGAGTTGCATTTTTTATTCTAATCATTGTATTGGTATATTTAGACTCGATATCCAGGTGAAATTTTGGTGCAAATTAGGCATCCACACTGGACAAGGAAGCAATCCATCAAAGAACCTGTCACACATTCACTAACAAAAAATTTAGCAGTGTTGTTCCAGCTTTGATTCTGGGAGGTTTATGTGTGGATTCCTGGGAATCTTTCCTGGATGATCATGCAGGGCAGTTGTAGGCTTGTGGTTAAGGAACCAGCCTTACGACTAGAAGGTCCCTGGTTCGATTCCAAGTACTGACAAGTTATGGCTGAAGTGCCCTCGAGCAAGGCTTGCTACCCAGGGAGCTCCAGGTGCTGTGCTGGCTGCTCACTGCTCCGGGCACGTGTGCTCACTTCACCTGTGTGTGTATTTGTGTGTTTCACTGCACGGATGGGTTAAATGCAGAGCACCAATTCCGATGTGTGCAAACATAGTGGTAAAAATGTATCAGTTTTACTTTCAAAATGTCTTCAGGAAGTGGACAGTCAAAAATCAGGAGACTATAAGCCAGGATATAATTAAAAAGTATAAATCTTATTATATGCACAAAATTTAACGGCAACCAAAGGCTGTTCTGTCATTCATTCATATCCCAACTAATGACAGATTTTTTTTACTGCAGTAGGACCTGAGAGTTCATCTCAAGCCAGAACAATATCCAAGGCTTAAAAAAAAGATAAATACACAGACAAACATTATGCAACAGTAACCGTTGACGCCATAAATTCTTTCATTCATTTAGTATATTCCACATAATCCACACAGGGTTCTGAGGCAGCCTGTGCCCACCTGGCAACTCATGGCGCAAAGGAAGGAAAAACCATATACAGGGTGCAACTCTATCGTAGAGCACACACATTTTCTCTGGGTACTCCGGTTTCCTCCCACATTCCAAAGACATGCATTCTAGATTAATTTAAAATAAACTTAATTGTAAAGTGGCCCTTAGTGTGCGAATATGTGTGTGACTGTCTGGGTATGTGCCTTTGATAGATTGGTACCCTGCCTAGGGTTGTTCGTGCCTTGTGCCCAGAGTTGCCCTTGTGGATTGAGCGGAAGAAAAGAATGAATGTGTTTGCCTGTTCCGCCTACGTTCGGATGGGGTTCCACCGGGTGCTCTGGGCTCATAAGTCATGCATGCTAGCTAAACTGGTGACGCCAAATTATCCATTAATTAGGAACAAACCCGATTCCAAAAATGTTGGGACAAAGTCCCTGTGAGACATCCCCTTTTCTCTTTACAACAGTCTGTAAATGTCTGGGGACTAAGGAGACAAGTTGCTCAAGTTGAG
>JAOUQV010000031.1:21973528-21984793 GCA_028565295.1 Aspidoras spilotus | reverse complement strand
ACAGGGAGATTTGCTTGAAAGTGACCATGAATATGTTGTTGTTCTCCCGCTACGATTAAGCAAATCGAACAAAAAATGTGCTACATACCTTACCTTGACATATGTGTGATCAGCTGGATGGAATCTGAACCTAAGGGATCTCTCAGAGGAAATGATCAATAACTGCAGCCTATTTTCCACTGTGGAACAAATGAATTCAGTTAATACACACAGTCTTACAGAAAAAAAAGATTCTCTATGGGATTAAAACTTTCCTGATAGACTAAACAAACAAACCCTTAAACCAAGGATGCATGATATTATATAATTTTATACTGGGCCTCTTTCTAGTGAATCGCCCTGTAGCTTCATTTGTTCTGTATGGGTTGAGAATCACCTATAGTATATAGAGATCTTTTATTTGCACATATTCACAAATAAGTATATGGTAATTTATTCATGTGTATATCATTAGGGTATATATTTTTATATAGCCTTCAGCCACTTTATTAGGTACACCTTGCTAGCAAAAGTCCCTTTTTGAGTTGAGATTGAGTTCTTTATGGCATACTTTTAGCAGAGATGGTATTCTGAATTCCTTGGTTGCTAGGATTTCTAGGAATGTCCCATGATGAATTGCCGCCATATCTAGGTTTGTTCGTGCCCTTGAGCTTGCCTGCAACCCCATGTGGATTTAGCTTAAATGAATGAACGAATGAATGAATGCTGTAATAGATGAAAAAATCTGAGTCAGCACAGATGGCGAGATCACAAGCAAAAGAGAGCTCCTCAAGTACGTGCCACTCACAAGCATGTGAAAACACCAACAAGGACAGTTGAAGTTTAGCCAGAAAGGGCAATCTCCTCTCTACAAGATCAGTTCCAGAAAAATGATCGGAGTAAGCCACGATGCAACCGTACACACACTTTGACACATACACCTTATCTGTGATGGACTACATTAACACATGTATTGACAGTGTTACGTCTGCCTGGCATTTTCTAATCAGAATCCCTCGATGAATGCAGAAGTTCATCTACTGCTGAAGACACGTGACTCTGCTTTCAGATCTAGTGATACTGAGGCTTACAGCACAGCCAGTGCAAACCTAAAATAAGGGATTAGGAGAGCTAAACACACCTAAACTGTCTGTGGGGGGCACTTTCACACCTTTGACCCATGATGTATGTGGTAGGGCATTCAGATACTCACAGACCCCCGCAGCGCCCCTCTTCCAGACGAGCTCAACCAATTTTACGCTCATTATGATCATGGCTGCAGGCATCACAACACCTCATTAGAAGGACCCTGACCTTGACTTAGCAGAGTAAATGTACAGAAAGCTGACAGCATCCCCAGACATGTCCACAGAGCATGTACTGGACAGTTGGCCTAGGTCTTCACTGACATCTTTAACCTGTCACTGGTGCAACTACTGTTCCCACATGCTGGAAGGTAACTACTATCATTCCAGTTCCAAAGCGCACTGCTGCAACAGACCTGAACGACTTCAGTTGCACTCACATCTATTGTTATGAAGTGCTTTGAGAAACTGGTCCTCAGTCATTTGAAAGCAGCGCTCCCACCATCACTGGATTCTCATCAGTTTGCATATCGCTCAAACAGATCGACTAAGAACGCCGTCCCTACTGTTCTTCATTCTGCTTTCACCCACCTGGTTAAAAAAACAGCTACAGTTCGGATGCTGTTCATCGACTCCAGCTCTGCCTTTAACACAGTCATCCCCACCAGACTCGTGTCCAAGCTTTACGTTTTTGGACTTCCTCACACACAGACCCCTGGGCAATAAAATGTCCTCCAGCCTCACTCTGAACACCATAAATGTACCTGTACCTGCTGCCACAAGGATGCATATTGAGTCCCCTGCTCTTCTCTATCTTTACCTATGACTATGTGCCCTAGCACAGATCTAACACCATTATCAAATTTGCAGATGACACAACGGTGGTCGGTCACATCAGTAACAATGATGAATCGGCATACAGGGAGGAGATCCAGCATCTGGCAGCATGGTGTTCATCTAACAACCGAAAAGACCAAAGAGCTCATTGTGGACTACAGGAAAAGCAGTAACACACACAGTCCTATACAGAAGGAGCTGAGGTACAACGTGTCTCCAGCTTCAAGTTTTGATCCACATCTCTGAGGATCTTTCTCGAACTATCAACACCTCTTGTCTGGTCTGGATTGAAAAAGGACAATCTGTCCCCACCCACATATTGACAAACGATTACCGCTGCATAATTGAGAGTGTTCTATACCAATTGACAGTATGGTATAGAAACTCCACTGTGGCTGAAAGAAAGGCCCTGAAAAAAGTAACCAAGACTAATTAGCACATCATAGGCACACAATTACCTACCACCATCGACCACCAGTTCTGTTTGTGGAGAGAAAACAGCATCATCTGGGACACGTGACAGAACCACCCGGCTCAGGAACAGCTTTTTCCCGTTATCAGACAAACTAGTGAACTCCTCAATACACACATGTCCAGATCACATCACATTACACAAGGACAACTACTGACACACATCTATCTATCTATCTATCCATCCATCCATCCATACTATTTTTATAGTAATTGTATACTGCAAAGTGTATGCTAGGGAAGCAATCAAAGAACCTTCCTGTTGATACAACAGTGCTACGCAGCCGTTCCAAAATTCCTGTTGTATTAAGTCCTTTTATTGTATTGTTCCCTTATTAAATTACACCTTTCTTTTACTGTAATATAATGTGGCACAGGGTGTAAGATGTTACTATGACAACAGGACAATAGAATAATTTAAATTTGTCTTTTCATTAATATAAGGACATACACGTGAGTTAATCAATGTCTCCTTTACATTTAGAATAAAACAAATCTATTTAAGACAGCTAGATCATTTGGCTCCTGTAGGAAATACTGGCACAAAAGATTCCTATGTTTCGAAACACCGGGTGAGTAGAGGTAGTTAAAAATGGTCAAAATTATGAAACATCACTTATTCAATGGCTGGCGACAAGATGTTAGTCATAATATAACTGGAGTCAGTCAAAGCAAGGGTTCTTCAAATTAAAACACATCCGAAACACTGATATGAAAGATATGAAAGATATGAAATGATCGTCAGCATCATGTCTTTACAAAAGACGTATAATATCATATAGCATCTTCTTATTGGCTACGAGCTTTCATGTGACATTCATATTCAAAGCATATGTTTTGTGGGCCGGTGCAATTTCTGTAAAATTATTAGCACATTAAAATAGTGTTGGTCGATAATCTGAAAACATGTTTTATGCCTTTAGAATGATGAAAAGGTTGTTATGTATAAAACAGAGTATGAGCACTTCAGGCAGGTGTCGTATAAGGCATCAACCAACATTCCGGCTGAAGGTCACACATCCATCCACCTAAGAGTCCCATTTGGTGGTTATAACACAGATGGCTCTAATATAAGGTGTTTTTTTTATCTGTCAGCTGCACATCAGAAGGAAACATTCACCAGATGCAGAACAAACAGAGTGACCTGAGAGGTATTTTTGCCTGAAGGTCTTTCAGCACTTTCAGGGCTTTTCTACTACAGTGTCACACTGATACTTGAAAGTGATCCATTTTTGCCACTATGTTTTACACACAGCGGAATTTGTTCTCCGCATTTAACCCATCCGTGCAGTGAAACACACAAATACACACCCACTGTTAAGTGAGCACACGTGCCCGGAGCGGTGAGCAGCCCTGCACAGCGCCCGGGGAGCAACTGGGGGTTAGGTGACTTACCCAAGGGCACTTCAGCCATGACTTGTCGGTACTTGGAATCGAACCGGGGACCCTCCGGTCACAAGGCTGGTTCCTTAACCACAAGCCTACAACTGCCCCAAGATGTACCAAGACTGAAAAACAATTAAACATACAGTAGAAGATTGGCAACAGTCGAGTGGAAACTGTCAAACCTGTGAGACAAACTGGTGGAGCTTCTCCGGAGGGCATGGGTTGACTAGCATTTGGAGGAATTATATCACATTTTGGTGTCTGTTATCTGTGTGCTGTAATTAAGCAAAAGTGTGAACCTACACATTATTTTAAAGGTGTTTATAATACATAAAATGTTCAAGGTATTCCATATCCGTACTGAATTGTAGTAAACATAACCATGAGTCCTAGCATTGATAGAATAATATAAGACATAACAAAATAGAAATGGTGAGAAAAATACTAAATCAAACATTTTTTATATTTTAAATATTTTAATCCATTCTTTAGTGCGGCACATGGCACAGTGTATACTGCTGTGGGTTCGAGATCCCGGGTTCGAGCCCTGGGTGGGGTTCGCATGTTCTCCTTGTGTTCGTATGGATTTTCCTCCTGCATTCCAAAGACATGCATGATAGATTCATTGGTGTCTCTAAATTGCCCATTAGTATTGGTGTGTGTGCGCGCCCTATGATTGTCCCTGCCCTCACGCCCAGAGATGGGTGGGCACCAGCTTCCCCATGATCCTTAGCTAGGATTTAAGCTGGTATAGAAAATAAATTAATGTATCCTTTGTTTTATACAAAGTGACTTACACAGAATATATATAAACTTAAATTCAAGCAAAAATTGTCTTTAGGGTATCCCAAGATTTTTGCTCCTGTTACTGAGCCATAACTTCGGAGCAGGGTGTTCCGTAGGGTGAGTATTAGAGCATCACTGCTGGAAAGCTTAACAACCCACATTAATGCCAGAATTAAAATGCAGTACCACAATGAACATTTAGCACAGATTAAGACTTCTTTCCGTAAGGGTTATGCCATCTCAGCTAATTTCCAATGCAAAGCAATGCTGTTTCTAGGAGACAAATCAGTTGTGTGCATACATATGAACGTATAGATGCGCTTATGTGCGGTGTTTGTGTTTGCATATCTGGATACGCTGCAGTATTTGTCCTCGTCTGACTCGTCCATACTTAAAACTCATTTATTACTTTCATAATGTTTTAATGCTCCCTATTAGCTATTCCCATTAGATTGAAGTTGTTCCCTGAAGCCGGATTCGCTCTAATAGTCTTGCTGGGACTTGTCTGTCATGAGGCAGAATTTGCAGTGTTCAGCGCATCATACGGTCACTGAGCCACTTATCTGCACATAATACAGACAAGAGAATTCATCCTGAACGGAATACATGAGTCGATACAACAATTGCCGAATGATTATCATGTCAGTTGAAAAGCAGCCTGTTATATCTCTTCACTGACTGATTTATACATTTTAATTACTGTCACGTGTCTTGGATACATTTATCCTATTAGACAGAAAACTGTAATTCTCTGCATAATGGTGGAAAGGTATGTTAGACTCTTCTTGGCCATCTACGTTCTTAGGAAGAAGATGCTAAATTGTTTTATTACTTGTTATTGCAAGAGTAAATCCTATAAACTTTTGCATGTGCACATTTTTCACTTGGGACAGAAAATGCACTTAGACCATATGGGATGATAAAGTACCACTTAGTCAAGTGGCTTTTTTTCGGAGAATGTACTTTATACGACACTTTGAAAGGTTTGTAGGTTCTAGGATGTCCAGCAAATGTGTGAAAGTTAGTACATTTTGCCCTTAGTGGCCCTTAGTTATGGGCGTGGGCATGGGAAATACTATCAGTGCCATTAAATGGCCATTAATGCTGAAAATTTTGAGAAACAGTCATTTAGCCTGTATATTTCAAGTATGAGTTAAATGTCCTATACCTGTGCATTCATCATTCAGAGTGTTTTGCAATTATATTTGGGAGACAAATCTGTTGTGTGCATACAATGCAATGCAGTTGACTATAGAGGATGTTGTTGGATACATTTTAAGACATTTATTAATGCATCAGGAGCCTAATCTATAATTCACTCAAGAAATGATCCAAATATGAAGGGATCTGATTTCCTCCGATTGCTCTTCTACATCTATTAAGCCGACCCAGGTCAAATAACTATCCTATCCAATCAGAGTTAACATCTTTCTATGACAGTACTAAAACTTCCACCTAGACTGTGAGTACTCGATGTAAACTGGAAAGAAATGAAGAATCTTTAGAGTTAAGACTACGTATTATGTTTAGGTCTTAGCTTAAGTAAAGGTTTAGGGGTTTTCAACATCAGTTTCAATATATAAAACAGGTAATTCACAATAACACCATAAAACACCAAACAACAATAGAATATACTGTGAACAATCTAGCTGGAACAATAGGATTGTATAATTAGAGTTTCATAAGAATAGGAATGAAAAGACGCTAATTTAAAATTCTTTATATAATCTTTTTAATGTTCCAAGAGAAATACGTTTCTTTAGATTCAGAAAGCTTTGTAGTGAATTCCAGGGAGCTTGTGCAAAACACACAAGTGTACGACAAGGTACACTTGCCTAGTTCTTTGCGAACTTTGGGAACATTAAGCAAATAACAATCATTGGAACATAAGGAGTTCTTAAAAAACCTACATAAAGGTCATGAGTTTAAACCTGACCACTACCAAGCTGCCTCTATTGGGCTTTAGAGAGAGTGCTCACTCTGGATAAGTAGTCCATACTTGGTTTAATACAGGTTCAATAATACAGGTAAGTTAATTCCCAAGAAGTTAAATCTGCCCATCTAAACACACAATTTAATTATAGAGATATATTACACCTCCTATAAAGGAATCTTCTCTGTGTCAGTTAAGTACTTCCATGTTTGATCAGGTGCCTAGGTGATATTATCTTACAGAATATGCTGTATATATTAGCGCACCTAAGGTATAGTTAGCTAGCTTCGAGTAAAGAACAGGAATATTGAAGCATTTGTGTGCTGTGGTCATCTAAAAGGCTTAGAATGTATCACAGCCATTGACTTGAACTTGGAAATAGTTTAGTTCACTTGAACTAAAACCTGGTGCAGTATGCATCGAATGTGAAAGCTTTGCACTCTGAGTATTGAGTGCAAAGTGTTTTGCTGGATGTTGTCAGCAGTGAACATCTATCTGATATCTCATATATGTTGACGAGTATCAGTTATGTCATTTGTGTAGTGTGAGCTGGTGTGCTGAAAGTATCAGGAAAATGTATTTGTTGTGACAATACATCTGTATATGTCATGACAATATATCTCATAAAGATCTGCTTTGCCCATAGCTCCTTATTTGTCTCTATGGTAATCTACTATGCAAATGGATCGTTTCAATGCGTACCATTTTGGATATATGAATGCTCAAATGATCCACGGTTAATATGGAATTCACCTATGTGAACAGAAACCTGCAATCATAAACCCGTCTAGTTCAGACTTCATCCGGGGTTGAAAATGTCCACATTGTCCATTTGTGACATTTATAATGGTTGTAATGGATATAGTTTATTACACATGATAGCATATTCTTTTTGTGCCTATTTACATTTATACACAGGGTCGTGGGCCAGCCGGTGCCCACCCGGCTACTCTGGGTGCAAGGTCAGGAACAACCTAATGTAGCCAATCTAATGTAGCTGCAAATGTACATATTTTTATAAAATAACAGCTAGATAATTTATGAACATATCCAGTGCCGGTATAGAATTGCAGAATGAATTCTACAGTTGTAGGAAGCCACAAACATTTCAGCATCATAAGAGAATATTAGAAATTGTTATTAACTCTGTATTAATACATCCTGCCACCACATGGTGAAACGTTCCCCAAAACGACAAAAGCAGGTGTACGATTGTGAGTGGCTGGGAACTTCAATCCTTAACAGATGTCACTTGATTTGAGTTTTAAAAACTGATGTTGTACATGTTTTGTGTAGTTTGTGTCTATACACTCACTGGTCACTTTATTAGGTTCAACCATGTTAACGCCAATATCTAATCAGGCAAGGACATGTCCAAAACCCATTGCATTCAGGCATATAGAACTGGTCAATACAACTTGTGGAAGTCCGAAGCGAGCATCAGTATGGGAAAGGAGGGTGATTTAAGTGACTTTGAACGTGGTATGTTTGTTGGTGACAGACAGGCACTCAGGTCTGGGTATTACAGAAACGGTGTGGATTTTCACAAACATCAATATATAGGGTTTACACAGAACAGTCAGAAAAATATGAAATATCCTATGAGAGGCAGTTTTGTGGATGAAAATGCCTTGTTATTGAGATACATTATATAAATGTATCCAAATTATCCAAATTAGTTTCCAGTCACATCCGTAGCCACAGCCATAGCTTCAGAATACCAAGAAATTTTGGACAATTCCATGCTTTCAACTTTGTGGGAACAGTTTGGATCTGGCCCCTTCCTCTTTCAACATGACTATGAACCAGTGCACAAAGCAAGGTCTATAAAAACATGGATGACAGAGTCTGGTGTGGATGAACTTGACTGGCCCGCATAGAGTCCTGACCTAGATTTTATAGAACATCGAGCGGAAACTGGGATCCAGGTCTTCTTGTCCAACATCAATGTGTGACCTCGCAAACGCGCTTCTGAAAGAATTGTCAAAAAATCCCATAAACACACTCCTAAACCTTGTGGACAGCCTTTCCAGAAGAGTTTAAGATGTTCCAACTGCAAAAGGTGGACTGATGTCATATTGAACCCTATGGATTAGCTCAAATGTAAGTCAAGGCAGGTGAGCGAATACTTTTGAAAATATAGTATAGGTCAGAGGAGAATGGGCAGACTGTTTCAAGATGATATAACTCAAATAACCACTCGTTACAACCCAGGAAACAGAATATCATACACTATATTGTCAAAAGTATTTGCTCACCCGTCTAAATGATCAGAATCAGGTGTTCCAATCACTCTCATGGACACAGGTGTCTAAAATCAAGCACCTAGGTATGCAAACTGTTTTTACAAACATTTTTGAAAGAACGGGTCGCTCTTAGGAGCTCAATGAATTCCAGTGTGGAACTGTGATAGGACGCCACATGTGCAACAAATCCAGTCGTAAAATTTCCTCCTCGCTCCTAAATATTCCACAGTCAACTGTCAGCTGTATTATAAGAAAATGGAAGTGTTTGGGAATGACAGCAAGTTACCCATAAAGTGTAGTCCATGTAAACTCTCAAAGTGGGGTCAGCGGATGCTGGTGTGCATGGTGCGAAGAGGTCGACAACTTTCTGCAGACCTAATTACTACAGACCTCCAAACTTCATGTGGCCTTCAGATTAGCTGAAGAACAGTGCGCAGAGAGCTTTATTATATGGGTTTCCATGGGCAAGCAGCTAAATATGTGAGTCAAGGCAGGTAAGGGAATATTTTTGGCAATATAGTGTATCTGTTGAAAGTATGCCATGGAGAATTAAGGCAGTTATAAAAGCAAAAGGAGGTCTACTGTTTGTTCATTCAGTAAACTGTCCCTGCAAAGGTCTTCCTTACTGAACTGTACACAAAACAATTTTAAGATTAATGGGTAATATTAAGGATTTGAGGTCCAGGACAATAATCTATGGACTTCTATAGAGTAACATAGTAGAAGTCTAGACAGACCATTTTACTATATATTGATTATGTTTAATATTTATTCTTTTTATTATCGATTATATGCAGCCTGAATTGCTCAGTTGTTTGAGTAAGTGTTTTACCGGAAAGAAATTCATGGGTGTTTACTGCAAAGAAATTCAGGGTCAGTAACTTGGGTTCGACTCCACAGGGCTACAACAGCTGATCAGTCAGTTTATACAGTATCTATCACACGGAGCCCATTTGTGCAGCCAACCATCACAAAGCAAAGAATTACTATTTTGTACAAAGGAAAGGTTAAGAATGATTGCATTAATGGTCCATTGTTAAAATCTAGTTTTTATAAGATTTTCAGATATTTGCAAACTGTGCATTGGTTTATCAGACAATCTTTTCTTCTTATTTAACAGCACATTCCCTTTTCTTTTTAATCTCTAATTTATTTCATAATATCCTCATTCTCTGACCCTTCACCTCTTTCCCTTATACACACACTCCCTATGGTAATACCCTGGCCTTATTCCTTCTCATTTGCATGCATTATTGCAGTTTAAAAGATGGCGAGTGAGACGGAGCATTAGTTACAAGGTGTCAGGATAAATAACTGAATCAACTTTGCAGCCTTTGCTAAGAAAGTCCCATCTTCAGCCATTTGTCATTTAATTCTCCATGAGCACAGCCCCTAATTGTTACAGGTCAGTTGTATAGATCACAGTACCTTTCTTGCTACTGCTACTGCCAGGTGGTGTGTGAGTCTGGGCTTCCCTGAGAGTGTGATTAGCTTGAATCTTTTATAGTGGAAAGGACACAGCGTCCTTCAGACCCAACTATAAGTGAAATTTGCTAAGGCTTTGAGCATCTGTAGCATGTCAGGCCCTTTATAGCGAGCCTTTTTTTCTCGTGTTACAGTACAAATGGTCAGCGGTCAGCATTTTGGAGCAAAATGACTTGTATCACTGTGAAACAATGTGAACAACGTTCTCTATCTCCTCTGATCTGCACGTTATACATGACAGACTTTCTCTTGGTATTTAGCTTACAGAAATATGTCCTCAGTAACGTTATTTGGATCGAGAACCCAACAGTAACTTGAAGTGGTGGGATTTAAACTCTCAACCTTCCGGTCAGTAAGCAATCACAACTTAACCACTGAGCTACCACTGTCGTAAACACTGTTACACAACATTGCTAGGTCCATCTTCTTTCACCAGTCCACATCTGATCGACATCCGATTGATTGACACTTGACTGCTAAATCTGAAGGTTAAAATACTTCTGCCACTCACAGATTTACAACCCGAATTCCAAAAAATGTTGGGACACTGTGAAAATGTAAATAAGAACTAAACGCAGTGATTCGCCAGTATGACAAACCCACATTCTATTTACTAGCACACACAATAGATTACAGAGGGAGGCATTTTGCCATTGATTAAAGCAATGCATCTAAATAGGTTTGGGCAACAAAAGGATGAGTTTAAAACACCTGAGTGCATAAAAAAGAGCAGTTCAGAGAAGAAGAGTATCTTAGAAGCAAAGATGGGCAGAGGTTTAACATTCTGCAGTGTTAACCGTTGTGGAACAATTTTGTAAAAATGAGGACTTCAAATCTAGTTTTCAGAAATCTGTTCGACAATAATGGTAAAACATTCCTCTCCAAAAAAATCCAGTAATTGTTCTCCTCAGTTTCCAGACATTTAGATACTGTTGTTAAAAAAGGAGACGCTACACAGTGATAAACATTGTCCCGATCGCAAAAATTGTGCATCTTGTTCTACTGTGTATCCATGATTAGCTCATGACATTTGCAAATCAATGCATTCTGTTTTAAT
>JAOUQV010000031.1:21669118-21686168 GCA_028565295.1 Aspidoras spilotus | reverse complement strand
CCCCGTGTTTGCGTGGGTTTTCTCCGGGTGCTCCGGTTTCCTCCCACAGACCAAAGACATGCATGTTAGGTAAATTGAAAAGATGAAGATCATTCATGTGTTCATAGGAAAACCTCAGTCGTGCCTGCACATGTGCATATTTCTAAGCAGGGTGACCTTGCGGGCCCTGCAGGATTTGAATCAATTAATTCTATGATGTTAGCTCTAGATGTACACTATATTTCAAAAAGTATTTGCTCACCTGCCTTGACTCACATATGCGCTAATCCATAGAGTTTAATATGACGTTAGTCCACCCTTTGCAGCTACTTTATAGGAATTTTTGACCATTCTTTCAGAAGCGCAATTGTGAGGTCTCGTACTGATGTTTGACAAGAAGGCCTGGCTTTCATTTGCCGCTCTAATTCATCACAAAGATGTTCTATTGGGTTAAGGTCAGGACCCAATCAAGTTCATACACACCAGACTCTGTCATGCATGTCTTTATGGACCTTTCTTTGGTCACCGGTGCACAGTCATGTTAGAATAAGAAGGGGCCGGCTCCAAACGGTTTCCACAAAGTTGGGAGCATGGAATTGTCCAAAATGTCTTTGCTGAAGCATTCATACACCTGTGGCCATGGACGTAATTGTAACACCTGAAAATTTGGATGCGTGAGCAAATACGTTTGTAAATATAGTGTAGTTTGTTTTAGGTGTTTTTAATGTGGGTAGCAAGTTAATTAGGAGAGCCTGGCAGCACGGTGGCGCAGTGGATAGTGCTGTGGCCTCACAGCAAGAGGACCCAGGTTTGATCCCTGACCTGGGAATTTCTGTGTGGAGTTTGCATGTTCTCCCAGTGTTCGTGTGGGTTTTCTCCGGGTGCTCCGGTTTCCTACAGATAGATAAATTGGAAATGCTAAATTGTCACTAACTTGTGTATTGATATGTGACTTTGGGTATGATATGAGACTTGTGTATGAGTATGACTGTTCCTGTCATTACAATAGACACTGCTGCTAAGGTTAAACAATATAAATAAATAAATTAGGAGAGCCTAACCTTCTGTATGGATATAACCTTATCCATGTCATAAGATCTAACCCAACCTACATTCACACAGGCTCCCAGTGGTTTGGTGGTTTGGGTACTGTAATTTTTTTAAGCCTGACACTATCATGGATAGCTTACCAGATTGTCTGCTAAATAAGAAAAATGATTGACCCATCATGATGATTGTGACACCTTTTGCCTTCTAATTTTGGAACTAGATCTCATACGGTGTCACAAACCGCATATGCTTTTTTTTATTTATTTATTTTTATCTGCCACCAGGGGTCACCACAGTGTGTTGATGATCTGGCATCGGGCAATGTATCTAGTGTTTCTAATTTACCTAGAATGCATGTCCTTGTACTGTTGGAGGAATTCAGAGTACCCAGAAAAACCCAAGCAGAGAACATGCAAACTCCACACAAAAATTACCCAGGTCGCCCAATATGCATGCTTATCCTAAAATCAGAAATCAATCACGCATGGCTAGCTTTTATGAGACCTTCAGCTGGATGCATGTTGATGATTTATTCACTCTTGGTGCACATGTGATGCTGTGGTACAGAAACTGGCCCACAAGTGCAGCTGTTGCTGAAACATTGGTACCACAGTGCCGGGTTTCCACTGTCCGAGATCAAAGCTGCTTAAGTCGCCCCGTTTACATATAGCTAGTAAATGTTGCCTTTTGCTATGCAGTGGACCAGTCAAAATCTTACATAAGGGCCAACCTTAATGTATACACCGACTGGTGGTGTTACTAATCTGGTGATCAGTTAGTGAGTTATGTTCATATGTATTGAATTTTGTATGTGTTTCATTACCACATAACTTTACTAATAGTAGTTTTAAGTAACTTTAAATGTATTATTCTCTCGTAACTCTCTAGCCAAGGCAGATAAAAAGGCTGCACAGGTCAAAATCCAGCAGCAGGAAAACAAGCGACAGGTGAGTTTTGGTATTTAATTGTTTTTTTGCTGCTCTCATTAGAGAATGCATAGATTGATTGATTGATTGATTTTTCATACAGTAACGACTTTATTCTCTGCTTAGGAACGTGAAGGAGTGCTAAGAGCTATGGCACGTAAAATTCGAATGAAGTAAGATACCTGTTGAAAAATGTATACAACTCCACATTCACGCCAATGTGTCTTGTCAATGTGCGGTAACTTACACTGTTTTCAAAAGTATTCGCTTACTTGCCTTGACTCAAATATTCAACTCTTCTGGGAAGGCTGCTTTTTTTTACCATTCTTTCAGAAGCGCATTTGTGAGGTCATACACTTATGTTGGACAAGAAGGCATGGCTCTCGGTCTCTGCTCTAATCTGTCCCAAAATGTTCTATCGGGTTAAGGTCAGGACTTTGTGCAGGCGAGTCACGTTCATCCACACCAGACTCTTGTCATTCATGTGTTTATGGACCTTGCTTTGTGCACTGGTGCAAAGTCGTGTTGGAAGCGGAAGGGGCCGGCTCCAAACTGTTTCCACAAATTTGGGAGCATGGAATTGTCCAAAATGTCTTGGTATGCTAAGGCATTCATACACTTGTGGCCTTGAAAGTGATTGGAACACCTGATTCGGATAATTTGGATGAGTAAGCAAATACTTTTGGAAATATAGTGTATATTGTGCGATTCAGGTTACTAACAAATTATTTAATACGTGCTCCAGGTTCCTCCCACAGTCCAAAAACATGCAATAAGCTACTTTGTGAGGCTAAATTGATACTATGATTCATCTAAATATCACTAAGTGATGATATAATCATGAATACTTATACATTATCATAATACATTCAACCTAAGGACACAACACTTTTGCTTATTACATAGACGTTTTAACTCCGTATTAATCTGCAATGTAGTAGTTTAATAAAATTAAAGTTAAAAAACAATGAAGGCTTTAGACTGGTACTGTACATGTGTAGGGATACATTTTCTGGACAGTTCTGCTATGTCCCTGTGCTTTTGTTTTTTATATATAATCTTTCTACACTAAACCATTGCTGATTTAGGATCAGGTGGCATTGAAGTGCCCCGGTGAGTGGTTATTACAACCGTATCATGGGTGTAGCAAGAGTTAAGAAATCATAAACAAACTTCCAGCTTAAAGTCATTGATACAAGAATGAAGCATCAAACAAACCTAAACACGAGCATTCTAAGTATTAGCCAGGTTAAGGTCCGTCCGTTCTCTACATAACGAGAGCCAACATTTTTCCAATTTAAACAATGCATGTGAGGTAGTTGCTGATGGAAATTAAAGTCGAGTGAGGAACAAAAATCACCAGATCACAGGCCTCAGGAATTATATAAAAATATTATTTATCAAGTTTTAAATAATTTTCAAATGTCTTGGCCTGGATGTCGGGAGGCCACTAAATACATCAGTTACATGATATATGTAATCCGATGAGCACTGTAATCTGTAGGGAGCGAGAGCGGCGAGAGAAAGAGAGGGACGAGTGGGAAAGGCATTATGGTCGCCAGAGTCGCTCACCTTCTCCGAGTTCTAAATCCAGTAAGTAATTCTACACACATCTAACTGTGGGTATACTGTATTTGGTCATTCTAGTGAACTTCTGTATGTGATGCCTGAAAACTAAATTCTCATTCTAAACCTCCATACAGGTCGGGATTACAGAAGGTAGGTAACATGCTCAGACTAAAATAAAAAAATGAATGTTTTATTTTTTTTATTTTTTTTTATAAGGTAAATTGTTTCTTTTTTTCTGCAGGAGGTCCCGGTCCAGATCACGTAGTCCATACTGTCGACACTGACTCCCAAGTCACTCTGAGTGTATTTGCGAAAAAGATAACAGGCAAACGTTTTAATAATAATACATTTTATTTAAGGCACATATATGAAATGTAGTTGGGAATTATCTGGCTCCTGACACCTGCAGCCTGTTTAAAGGTCAGACAGCACTATGGTATAAATAATTTTCTGATCAACAGAAAAACACCTTTCTTCCTCTTTTATCTAGTAATGTTTCAGAGCAGAAATTAGGTGTAAATATGATGAATTCAGTCCAGTCTGTGTGCTCTATTGTCTTTTTCTCTGGCAGATGATTCCAATACAGAAATATAAATGGTATTGAAGCCACATAAATGCACATGATGGACCAAGACACACTTTTGTATATAATGTATTGATATAAGAATGTCTTGGAAAATGGTCATAATCTGTGGTTGAGAGTTCAAATTTTATTGGTCACATACATATGTTACAGCATGCTTTGAAATGCTTGTTTTGTCAAAGGGACAATAGACTACATTTCAAGACTGAAATACACAAATAAAATGCTTCAAATTAATCTACATGAAGTCCTGTCATAATTAGGGTTCTGAGAACTTGTTATTTGGAATCCTAATAAAGTTTGTTTTATTTTTATTCATCTTATACATGCAGGCCAAGCTCTAGAGGGATGAAAAAGTGTTTAATGGATAGTATACTTTCCCTTGACTCGAAGCACAAGACACTAGACAGATCAGATTATATGTTGTGCTATGGCGCATATAAAAGCATATGTCATACAAACAAATTTTTCCTGTGAATGCCACTCTACACAAAAGCCTTCACATATCTGGTAAGCACACATTCAACATGTACTTCGATAGTCACACTTGTATACATTTTATTACCTTTAGTTCAATGCATGGATGATGTCATAATAGGATCAAACCCACGAGGCAAAGAGAAGGTTCATGAAAACATGGAATAAGTCCTCTATAAACCCCCAGAGTAGCCAGTTTTTACTTGAATGATGTCTAACACTCATATAATTTCACCCTAGATACTTTAAATGCTAGAGAGACTATTACTTTCTCAACACTAAAAAGAGATCTGTACTGTAATATTTCTTTCCAGCAAAAAAAGGCCAATTTTGGCACTAGATAGCTTCAAGATTCTACAGTATGGGCGAATTTGTGCTTGGAACCTGTAATCAATGTTATTTCATGAATGAATGTTAGGTTTGAAAACGTACATCTATAAGAAGTCAGTTTACTTGCTTTAAGCCTAAAGCCGTAATGTTCTGCATGTGCCGGCAGATGGCGCACTTCCGACTTCACACTGCTTTGAAGCAGAACCGAACGAGGTATATGATCATCTTGTAAGTGTACTGTAGCCCTTATTGATAAATCCAGTTATTATCACAACATACGATAGAAATCGGTGTTAGTATGTTTATGAAAAATAAGTAAAAAATGTACTGGTTTGTTTTCGAGATCTGGCGGACATTAAAAAAATGCGCACACGCAAAACACCTGTCTCTGGGCGACCTCGATAAACCCACTTCCTTCTTACCCACATCCTTTAGCCAGTAGAATTATTACTGGCGTACGGCAGGGTTGCTGTTCCCTTTCAAAACAACTATTAGTTTTATAACTATATATAATTTATATATAGTTTATAATATAAGTGTTTGTATCGTCTTAGTGGATTTACAAGCAAATAAATGATTCAAGAAACTTAAATAAAATTGCATTTTTTTCATTATTATTCTCACTTTCATTCACCTGCAGGATATGATAAATTATGTGCACTTGTTTATTAGTTTGCTTTGGATTTAAACTTTTACTGACTTATTTTGATTATAATTGCTATTATTCTATTCTATTTATCTACCGTTACATTCTATTAGGAAATACACTACGCGTCTTATTTATCTTCTATCAAGTTCTGATTCTTTTTTCGCTGGAGTTAAACGTACAGCGAACAATAAGGGGCGTGTCTAAGAGTTGTACAGAACTCGTAGGCGTGTTGTATGTTAATTGTGACCCCGCCCCTATTGTGGACAACTATCTGCCTGAACTTGAACACTGACGGTCAGAAGGCTGCGACCGTGACCACAGCCCGCTGGATGGTAACGAAAATTCCGACTCTGTAATTGTGTTTTCTTGTTTTTTTTTCTTCTTTGTATTTATAGTGAGACACACGTTAAACCGGTAGTGTTCAGTCATTCGGGATTCTGTTTTTTTATTTTTTATTTATAATCGACAAAAAGCCGGGGAGTGTGCACCAAAAAGCTGAACATGTCCAGGCGCAAACTTGGAAGCCGACCGCAACACCTGAGCGTCATTGAAGGTAAGATTTGGAAAGTTCGGCAATGGCTCAAAGCGCATGTTCTGATATAACCAGTAGCGGCGGACACGTGTAAGATGCAAAGGCTTCTAGACAATCATAAACACACCTTGTGGAAGCTGGTAGGGTTTTATTTTAACAAGAAGTGCGTTTATCTACTCCAGCTTGTTAAACGTTGAAAACAATTCTCATCTACACACCGATTAGCCACTTAGAGACTGTGGGAACACTCAACCTTGTGTAACTAGCATGGTGATGTTTTATGATTTATGACGCAAGTGACAAGTGTCAGAACTTGACCTGACGAACACTAATCCCATAGACTCGTTGTTTTCGGATTGCGGAGGTAATTTTTTTTTTTTTGGTCTTTCAGGTTATTATTACCTTTAAATGTGGCTTGGTCACTTCTTGTCCAGTGTAAAGACCAAACGCGCCGCGCAACGCCACAATACTTCCTTATTGCATCTTCCCGAACTTCATATTTTATCTCTCTCTCTAGCAGGACATATTATTTAGTCTTTATTCTTCCCCCACCACACACAAACACACACACACACACACAAACACACAAATATATATATATATATATATATCATTTTTATTGTATGTATATTTAAATAGATAGTTTAATATTATTTTAATTTTAGCCTACGTATTAATTCGCACATGGTTATATTAAAGAACGCTTCCGGGAATAAAAAAAAGCAATGAAAAATGTCTATTAGTGTAAAACTATTGTTATTTAGTTCTGTCCTACACCACAAAGCCCCCCACAAAATAAAATTTAGAGGTGCTTGGTTGCCAGAATGAATCAAGCTACGCAAGATTTTAATCGTGTAATAAAAAGTAAATCGAGCTTTACATCAAAGTAACAGTAAAACCGAGTTTTCAATTAGTACCTGTCGTATATATATTTTTCACAGTCCAGTACAAGAAAAACACACCGAGGAGGAATTCAGGGTAATCTGGCAACCTTGCGCGCTTTTACCTGACCGCAGGACGGTGCAGCCGCGCCTTGTGCGCAAAAGCAGCAGCAGAAACAGGAAAGGTGACATTTCTGGGTAACCACGAGTGTGGTCCTGCCCATCCTCAGTGTTATCTGTGCCTGCAGTGGGCACCAAGCAGGGGCACCGTGTCCAGAGACGTTCAGGGCAGGATCTCTGCAAGAAACGATCTTCCATCAAGCACAGAATTAGATATTTTTCTCTTTTATTTTAAAACTTTGTGTCTGTGATCACTCACGTGCGGCCAGATTCGGGTGATCAAGAACAATACAATGCACGTCAGTTAGCTAATTTTGTATGGCAGTCTACAGTGAATGATAGATGAATTAGGAACACATGGCAGGTGGTATATGGTCTCTGATAAAATGCCCCAATTTGTGGTTATGTCACAGTTGGCTCTTGTATAAGGCATTGACCTGTCCACTGGATCAGATAATTGGAGCCTGAAGGTCTGGTTCCAGTGTTTCAGTAACGGCTACCATAGCCCACAAATTCGATCTAGCAGAGCTGCTGCAATGGACATGAGTGGACTTAGGTATGAAGAATGTTTATCACCTTGTGTATCCATTTTCTCAAATTATTTACCAGGTGTTCATGATCCTGTGATTGTTCTGTGTAGTGTGGCAATTTGTCTGCACATTAATCATTAAGTTCTACTTAATTAAACGATCACATTAGCTCTCTGTTCTGGTGAAGCATGAAAACCACTATAACCACTATGAATGCATGGGGCGACTTGAGTGTGCGTTGTGTGTAATGTTTTGAAAGTTGACGAATGTAGTCGCTGGTGCATTAGCCGAGTGAGAGTGTTTCCTGTTTGAAAGCAGCCAGAGATGCAGAGACACAGGAAGTGGCCAGCGTCTGCTGACCAGACAGTGGTTGACTGGGCTTCCAGATAAGTATGCTGCAGGGGCATGTAGAGAAGCGAAAGTAACACTTCACTAGGCAGACCGACACATAACAGACAAGTTAAGTGCCATGTGGAAGATGCGTTAGGCTAAAGATGTTTTTAGTCATTTAGAGCTTCAGGGGTATGTGTGTGACTGAGTTGTAAGAATTAGTGTTTTTTGTTGAATCCTTTTTCAGTGTTCTACTGAGAAAATATCTTTTTTTGGAATTGTATAGTTGACTCTGTCCTGTAGTCATGTAACATTCGGTGCATTTAGAGCAGTATTGAATTTATTGGCATTAAGATGTAGAAACCACACGGCTTGCCTGGACTGACATGCCCCTCATATGCAAAAAAAAAAACTAGTGCATGCACTAACAGGACTTTTCTGTTTTTTCACTTGGAATGACAGACATAACCTCACCCCATTCACTAGAAATATATTATACTATGTATATATGTATATTCTTTCCCATAACTTGTTTTGGAAGCATTTTAAAATACACTTTTGTTCTGGGGGTTAAAAGTCATGTCATATGTCAAATAAGTTGCAATAGAAGTATCTGTAGACTGCTGAAGAAATCCACTTGTAGTGTTGGTTACATATTGCTCCCCCTTCCTTCCTTTTGATGGGCAGACTTCAAATAGCCAAAACGTTTATTTTGGGCTGGAGTCGATAACTTAATAGCACAGAGAGGCTTGATGGTACAAAGACGGTGTAAAAGTACAGAGTAAAAGAATTAAGAAGACAAAACAGTAATAAAACCATGTTATAACATTTCTGAAAAAGAATAAATGTAGTACTGTAATAAAACTTTGCTATTTGTAATTAATATTATGTAGGATATATGATTATAGAGCAGACTGAAAATACACCTGTATTCTAGTTGGTTCTTAACCTTTAATATGCTGCACCTGCATCATTATTAAAACATGCACCTTGAGTATTTCTGGAAGTAATTAAAGGCCATCATTGGAAAATGGCATATTTCTTATATATGTAACTATAACCCATTAAAGTTAAGTCTCTAATAAGTTAATGTGAAAGTTGAGGAGGAAAATGTCCTCCTAACAGGTATTTGTACTTGTAATCTCTTCTTCAGATGCCCCAGACCCCGATGTGATTTCAAGCTCACCCTGCCCTCCTGATCATGTAGCCACAGGCAGCGATCTACTGACATGTGGTCAGTGTGGTCAGGCTTTCCCTCTGGCTCACATCCTCACCTTCATTCAGCACAAGCAGGGAGGATGTAGCAACCCCAGGACAGGCCCACTGGACCACACAGCTCAGTCTCCAGCCAGTCATTTGTTCCTAGAACCTGGCTACCTGGAGCTAAAAAGGACGACAAGCGACAAGCGCTGGGAGAAAGAGCCAGGTGTGAAGGCGGAGACTAAACAAGCAGGTGAGTTCTGGGTGTTAATTAATGTCAATCTTTTTATTGTCCTCCCGTTAAACGAACTTGCCCCAGTCCGTCTCATTAGGTCGCCGTTGCTGCGCACTGAGGCCTCTGTGAGATAGAGACGCTGACGTAATTGTAAGGAAGGGATGGGCTTTATGGTTACACACTGTCTTGCATAAACACACACACACACACACACGCATTTGTATACACCCGGGGGGTAAGGGGGAAGAGCATCTCCTTGGCTCGGTCTCTCAGGTGAAATGTCCGGGTAAACAGAGAGCAGCTAGGCCATGCAACAGCCCAACATCCCAAAATAGTACACACACACACACACGCACACACACTTTGCTCCCACTCGGTTTTGTTAAGAAATTATAATATTCCACCTAAAGAAGTGGTTGGGAGAATACAGCAAGCTTAATGTCTTTATTTACAAGGTTAATGAAATTACTAAAAATAAATCTCCAAACTTTTTCCTATACATAATGAATTGTCTTATCTTCCTGCCCAAATCCACAATGTCCCCGTCCCCTAGTCCCCTAGTCATAGGTACATGCATTCTGGTACAAGAATGGTATACTGATAACAGAGTCTAGTTTTCCAAGGTGTATGATCTCAGAATATTTCACTGTTTAATCATCTATATGATATAGCTTTCTTACAAATGTTTACTTCCTGCTGGCCAAATGTCTTCCTCCCCAGAAGAATTCATAATAATATGTATATAAGCTTGTGATTGATTTGTAAGCTTGTTTCTGTCATAAATAGACATGGGTGCTGAAATTACGATAAATAAAAACAATACTTCCTATTGGTTCATGCCTTGTGTGGAATTACTGGAAATAGATAGGATAGCTTTTATTGTTTGTTTGGAGTTTCTGAGTTGCTTTCCATGTCCACATGGAATTCCTCCAGATTCTCTACCAGTTTCCCAAAAAGACAGCACGCAATTAAAACGGTTGTGAATGAGTGTGTCCGTGTGTGAATGTGGGTTAGGGTTTTGGTTACGGACTGGTGCCAAGTCATTTTTACATGAGCGTCAAAGTACTTGGGCAAAACGAATAAAGAAAAGTCGAGACACTAAACATGTCCTGGCTGTTTAAATGCATCCAAGTTAAAGGAGACCATCGTGTCATTTTAATTTTTGCTGAACTTGTCCTTTAGATGAAAATTCTTCTGGCAACCTTAACCAACCCACGTAATAAAGCTGTCAATCCTAGAACAAATGAAGCAACTGAATTTGCATATTCAACATTATTCTACAAGCTCGTGATGTTGGCCAACTTGTTTTGAGCCTTCCAGCATGAGGATTCTTTCACTAGGCTTGAGTCATTTGGTCCAATCCCTACCCTTGACTTTAGTGCTTTGTTTCCAGGGTTATTTTCTTTTCTAAATGTCATTAATTGCATAACTTAATAGCCTTATAAATGATTTCCTGTTAGACAATACAGGAATATAGCTGCGTTACTTAAAGATTACAGTATAAAACAAATCAGAGTGTCATGCATGCGGTTTGTTCTACAGTATTATGGTAAGGTCTCTAGTCCATGCAGATGCAACTGTTGCTCTTTATTTGTCCGCTTAGTGACTTCCTGTGACTTGACTCACGCCTCAGATACAGCAAGCCAAATCGAGATGTGCTGTTACCTGTTCCCTGCTAAACTAACATGGCAGTTTATTAAAGGTGACAAGTGTTCGCAGAGGGACTCTGTGGTTATGACTGATCATTATCTACAGCACATGCACACGTGTAGACTGACATGCACATGTTTTGCACTTCCTTCCTTCGTCTTAAGCTCAAGGGACAGGCAGCGCTGCCTCCGTCTGTCCATGTCTCTGTTGCTTTTGCTCCACAGGGTTCATTCCACCTTCTTTCAAGTGTGTGCATTTGTATGTGTCGTAGAACAGATGTCCAAAGCAGAGATAAGTCTGGAAAGTATAGTGTAGTATTATGATGAATCGAGTGGCTTTTTGAAGATGAGTGCGGGACAGTAGTCTGATTTGTTCTTTCATTTCTGAATTATCTAGTGGAAATTAGGTTTTCATCTGTAACAGTAGTTAGGACTGCCTTTGGCCTGTTAGTGCACATGTTTTTAAAGTAATCATGCACCATGTGATTGATCATTCACGTAATATATTGATAACCTATCTTTTCCAATCTCCTTCATTCTCAGGCTCTTATGTTCCCTTCTCTCTTCCACCTTCTTTTTTTTCTTCCCCCATTCCCGAGGGGAAGAAAAATTCTGCCTACTGCTCATTAGCGCTCCTAGCCAATCTGCATTTTTAATTAGCAGTTATTGCTTCTGCTTAATATGCAAGTGCTACCCTGCGCCAAATGGGAATCCTTTCAAAAAGGCCGAAGGAGAGGGAGGAAAAAGGGGGAAATCAAAATATGGGGGGGTGGGCAATGTTGGGTATTGCCTTTCACTCCTAGACCTCAAGACAAAAGCCCCCACCACCCCGTTGCACCATCTCATGTCGTTCCCACCCAAGGGAGAGATTTGGAAGCAGAAGGGGGTTCTAAGGTGCACTCGTTGAAGTGATGGTTTTTATATGTTGGTTAATGTCATGTTGGCTTTATTTTTTTTTCCTTTGGTTTCGTGTCAAACTTTTATTTTTTTCACCACTCCTTTTAACATTTTCCCTAAGGCTCAAAGGCATGTCTTCTCCTCTAAGCTCTGTCTTAGAGCCTTAGATGGAGGGCAGAGGCAAAGACACTTTTTAATCTTCTCACTACTCAAACCCCCTCCCAACAAAATAGAGAAGGATTTTGACTTGAGTAGACATGAAAGAGGCTTATACCATTCAGTCCTGAGCCCTTTGGCAGCCAAATTAAATACATTATATCTTTTCACCACTTTTTATTGGAATCCCGTTTCATATTTTGGTCTATGCGGACAGGCTCCATTTACCAAGCAGGCTGACTCAGGGTTCATTTGCATAAAGCTTTTGTTTCGCCTCGTTCCGGTAATTAGCAATTTGCTGCTTAATTGGTGAGTGGCTCTTGGAAAAAAGAGACAAAGCTCACCACATATTTGAAGATGGTCTGAATTTTATTTTAAGGCAGCTTCCGTCTTTGTCCTTCTTTTTGCCCTCTGTACACTCTCCTATGCAACATTGACCCTGGCAAGGTTATTGACGTTTTGCCTAAGTACATCCTTTTGACCTCTGTCTACCAACCAACATAGAAAAGGCTGTGTGCCAAATTTTTCTCCTTTGCTGTTTTGTTTTCCTTCATCATTGAAAAGATAAAGACTAGCTGTCACTCATGCATACCATTTTGTTTATAATAACTCTGGCCGTAGCATGCCCTACTTTTCGCCTTTGCCGTTAAACCTGTTTCTGCCAAAATGACATTATGTTCTGTGAGTTATGGGCGGCTTCTTCTGACGTCCTTTAATTTTCATGCTGCAAACTGTCTCACGCATTATCATGATGCATTCTAGCACATGACCTTAGGCAGGGAGGTATGTCATTTTCTTACTGGACTAGCCATGCTTGTTCTGGTGGCCCCTGCTTTGCATTTTACAATGTATTTAATTTTACCTGCATGCATCGTACGTATTTTAAAGTAGTGCCTTTGACAATTTAAAGTCCTTTGAACTTTTACTGTCTGTATATCACACTAAACAAAAAAAGATTATAAGAGAGAAATGAGACACTAAAGGATATGAGAGTGTATATTTTTAGTTTTATTATATGGCACAACTAAAATGGCATGCAGTATAGACGCATATAAATGTATGCTCATAGGTATTAACCTTTTATAAAGAAATCTAGAATATATGATTATTTGTGGTTCAAATAAAATTTCTCCGCACATTACACTACATTTAATAACATGCTGTTCAATGGCCTGCGTTTGCAATTTAAAATTTGATGGAATAAATAAAAATTGCCATTTTTTTTCAATGACACACATTTAAAGCCAACACAGATTCTTAATTTTATACTTTCTTAAACGAACATGGTTCACCCAGTGACAGCTTCAGCCATTGATCAATGTTTTACTCAATTACTTGCTCGAATATCATAAACACAAGTAAAGGGTGACCTTAAAATCAATTCTAGTCAAATAATCTGGATGTAATTTCTGTTGCAGATGAGCCATCCAGTTTTACCTGCCTAGTTTGTGAGTGTGTGTTGCCTAGTGCATGGGCTCTCCTTCAACATGCCCAGCAAACACACTCCCTGAGTCTCTACCAAGTTGATGCCAGTCCCCGCAAGAAGCCTAAACCGGCAGCCACATTGGATCCACGCCACCTGGGTGCCACATTAGCCTCTGCCTTTCACACTTCCTCTGCTTTGAAACGATTACCTCCCTCCCATCAGCCACAGAACCATGCCACATTGTCAGGAGGACGGGATCATCAGAGCTTAAACTTCTCACTGTGTCTGCAGCGGCTGGCAGAGGTCAGTGTTGGTAATGGAGGAGTCGTGCCTTCACCTTCTCAGTCTCCACCTGTCGCTTCCCCTTTTCCTCACTCTAAACCTTCATTAATAGGCGCCTTCTCCTGTGAGGTCTGTGGCCAGAATTTCCAGTCCTTGCGAAGCTTGTCTGCTCATCGTCGCACACATGCCACTGAGAAACCTTATCACTGCGCTTTGTGCCAGTTATCCTTTAGCCAAAGTGGAGAGTTAGCTCGACACATGAGAAGCCACCGAAAAGCTCCTGAAAGTTCTCTAAAAGTGTCAGAAACCTCATTTAGAATATCAAATCTTGCAGCTGCCACAGTTGAGGATGGAAAAGTCCCAAACAGGCATTCTCAGCAGAGATATGGGGATGGTCATGATAACCCTGTAGATACAGGTTTGATTGTGTTGGCATGCCAGCCGGGAGGAGCCACCCGCAGTTTGCAAAGGTACTATCAGCTTCAGATGGAAGGAGATGAGGAGGTGCATGTGGAGCCACAACATTCGTCACCCTATGGCAGCCCATCAGAAGGCTCTCTGGATAGTGGTGAGACTGGTGAAAGTGGCATCGCCAGCGGCAACTGTACTCCAAAGAGGCCTGAAAGAGAAAATGAGAGAGAGGGTGAGGTTGAGGCAGAGGTTGAAGCTGTGGATGTAGTGCAGAATTGGCCGCAGGAAAACGAGAGGCGGCAGTCTGCTGGTCGCAAAAAGAAAGAAGAGGCATGTGAATATTGTGGCAAACGATTTCGCAACAGTAGTAACCTGACCGTGCATCGGAGGAGCCACACAGGTGAACGGCCATACCGTTGTGGTTTGTGCAGTTATGCTTGTGCCCAGAGCAGCAAGCTGACACGCCACATGAAGACCCATGGTGCCCGTGGCACTCATGCCCCCTTTCAGTGCCAGCTCTGTTCTGTACCCTTCACTGTCTATGCCACCCTGGAAAAGCACCTGAAGAAGACGCATGGCATTAGTCATGCCTCGGTTGGAGCCTACAGCAAGAACACTCACTCGCTAAGCCCTCCACTTGGATACACCAATGTTCCCATTAAAATGGAAGATGACCCCACCATCGATCAATGTGAGGCCCCAGGCCAAACTACCACAGAGGTTGGAGAGATGTCCAAAACTCTGAAAGAAGAAGAATCTGATATGATGGTTTCCCATGATGGTGATTGCTCACCCACTTCTAAAGATACCAGCCATAAAGTAGAGCTTAGTCTTGCCTTGAAAGTCAAGGATTCCTTTAGGGATCATACTGACCAGAACCAGATCTCCAGACCCTTGGATCAAAATCCAACTAGTCCCGGGCAATAAGTCCGCTTAATAAGTGAGGCCACTAACCCCTTTTTAGGTGAAATAAGAGCCATGTATTTGGGTAGCTAGATGATAAGCTATCCTTGATTTAATTTATACTCAAGTGCCTACATGTAGACAACTGTGACCATTTCTGTAAGGATTCAGGAATGTTTTGCACTCCTAACAGTGAGTGATTTGACTTGTGATTAGAGACAGCATGATGGGTGAATCAGCCTAGAGCATGAATGACCAAGAAAAAAAAAAAAAAAAAAAAACAAGATAGTCTACTGATGAATATTTCTAATTTTTGTTATACTTGGTTATTTGTAAAGATATATGTTTGTTACAATGAATTACACACCGAGTCAAATCAACAGGGGGGGATTATTAAAATAGATATTTGTATGGTTCTCTCTGTCCCCAACTCCTTTTAGGGAATTATACTGGGAATTAAGATCATTCATAACAGGCTTATCCTGTGTTTAGATCCAATCTATATCTTCATTATGGTATACTGCACCTTACCAGCACAGTTTGAGTATATGGCAGATCATAATGCAGAATCCTTTCTAGTTTATTCAGACACCTCAGACCTGCATGACAATGTCTTACGGTCTTTGTACTAAATGTATTTGAAATAAGCGCTTACACGTTCTGTTCAATCTTAAATGATTCATCTTTGGGGGGGAAGAAAAAAAAAAAAACTGACTGCTGTTCTATGCATAAATCTTAATTTTGTAATTAAAACAAAACGGGTGACTGTATATTTTCTGTTTTGTCTGTACTGCTGTTTACAGATTGTTCTGTTTACTGCCCATGTTTTGTCTAAATGCATGCTGTGAAATGTTCAGGTGTCGTTTGCCCTGTGTCTGTTCACGGGTGCTTCGTGTTTGTATGAGTACGCAATGAGGACGAGTGACTGGGTGGGGAACAGCACTGACCGGTTGTCTGGAGAACCTGCCGTGTGAGCACTTGTATATACATGTGTGTGTGTGTGTGTGTAAATATTCTTATTCAAAACTCTTATGTATGCAGACAATATTTGTTAGTTTATTTTCTATGATTATTGATATCTGAATTCTATCAGGGAACTATTTCACTGCTTTATTTTAAATACAGAAAAAAACACTTCTTACTATTTGAATATACACAAATGTGAAAAGCTGTCGGGCACAACAGTAGTGCCCATTACTTCAGGGATTGACACGCTGTACATAAAGAGCTTCAGCCTTTCTATTAATTATAATGATCCATTTTGTTTACTGTTTATATGTATTGATTTCATTTATATCCGTTATCTATGTATAATATTTTCTCCCAGAATTCCATGGTGAGCACATGCCTTTGCTGTAAACCAGCTATAATTTCGTTATTCTGTGCAGGTGAAAATTAAAAATCTGATGCAAAGTCAAAAAAAAAAAAAAAAAAAAATGTCTGTGTTTTGTGTCTGCACTGGAATGGAACCTGTTACTACATGTTTGAGAACACATGAAGAATTCATCTGTGTTTGGACTGGAGAGCTGTTTTCCCTCGTCTCTCAGCCTACTTCCTTTGAATTGTGCTCAGACTCAAAGGTCATTCAGAAAGCCTACACCTGTGTTTGTGTGTGTGTTCTAATAACCGCATGTCCCCGTTGATTTATAAACACTGAGGTTGTGAGCAGACAGTTCTTTGTAATATACATTTTTTATAACATTCTAGATTTGTTGTTGCAGGTCATTTCCATATCCCTACACCAACATGTAACACTAGCCACTGGCTTAAGTACTGCCACCCCGTTTCAAATGGTCTAGAACCACCCCTTGTGCCTTGTGCTATGATAAACTTATCTTTGCTTGTGAATGCAATTAATTTGCATCAGAAAATTTAAAGCACTGTTGTGTAAACGGGCCTCAGAACTGTAGTGAGGACTGGATGAATTGTAGTAGG
>JAOUQV010000031.1:21392287-21410092 GCA_028565295.1 Aspidoras spilotus | reverse complement strand
TTTTTTTATTTGCAAAATGACATTTAATGCTATTTAATACCTCCTGGAAACCCTGTTATTGCACCCAACAGTACACCATAACAGTTACAGCCTTTGCCAACAAGTAAAAAACCCTACTGGCTTTTGTTTTGCTAGCAAACAAACTATACTGGTTTTAACGTAGCAGGCATGTTGCGGAATTGTGTACAAAAAAAAAATAAATGAACAAAATACAAAACTTCACCCACAAGTTTTTCCTACAACCGTTTCCTCTTTACGGTGTTGAATGATTATTTTGATGCCCATCCCAGTTTATGTGTCACAAGCTACAGATCTGGTTTTGATTTATCAAGCAATTCTGAAAGTCACTTTCGTAAGTGTCTTCTGTGACTTTTATGGCTTTGGTCCAACTCGGTGTTTAACTGGGCGCTGCTAAGGTGTGGGTTTATTACATGTCATTAGGTGTAGGGTAGGGCACAAGGTCACATCCTTCTTTTTTTTTTTTTTTTATTGCACACTTCCTATGAATGAAGAAACGTGCATGTGAATGACATGCGGGTTGAATAATAAATCAGAGATGCAGGAAATAAAGAGAGTTTCGTCAGTTTGACTCGCTTTACAAGAAAGTCTTGAACGGTGCATTTGTAGTTTTGCTGTGTTTAAAAACTTCTGCATCGGTCTTGGGCTGGTTTCATAAACGATCTGCTTTAGTCTGAGGAGCTTGGTTTGTTTAGTTTGTCTGTGTTGGTCACAGAGTTGGGTCAACACTGTTTACATTCCAAATCTGCCCCCTTTAACTTTCCCGGCTCCGAGCTCCCATCGCCGTCTGCCCCCTACATACCATAACAAGTGTCCTCCTTTTCTTCCGATCTGACTCCTCTCAGTCACCCCAACACAAACATACCCATACACACAGTTCTGATTGCTATGACAAGAGCCAAAGGATTTGGAGTGTCTGAGAGAATGAGATGATTCTCATGGATAAAAACACAAAACCTCAGTCATAAAAAGCTTTCATTAATATAATATAAAGTTCAATATGTAGATGCATGGAGTTAATAATAACATGTTTAGAAAATACAATTTATAAAAAATAATTATTAATAATTTGTGGTAAAAATCTCATATCCGTATCTCATATTCCCATGTGCACATGAGCTGCGCTTCAAATTGTTGGGTAGTACTTTGGATGTGAGCAGATAACTGTGATTTATCCTTTTTTTTTTTCCGTCTCATTGAACTTCACTGCGACTTCCACCCAGATGTCTCCTATTATCTAATACATCATCCAACAGACTATTTTCGTGGAAAGCTAAACTCAACCCCAAATGATGACGATGACGAAGACGATGAAGTGTACTTGGATTTGCAATTCATTTGTGCATGCGCTTTTTTTTTTTTCAATTCTAAAATCAATAGCAACAGGTTTGTTTCATAGAGACCAGACTGTTCAGTTGAACCTCATGACTCATGTTTACTTTAGTGCCGAAGGGGTGTGTGTGTGTACGTGTCGGACCTGTGGTCTCGGGCGGAGCAGCTCCTGGTGTTTGAGTCGCAGTCTTTCTTTTTCCAGTTGCAGCTGTTGCAGTCTTATCTGGTTGTTTCCTCCCATGACGGCCGGGTTCTGGGGGCTGGTAGTCAGCTGGGTGCCCTGCTTTACTGGAGCACTCTGGGTAATACGGGCTACAAATACAGAAAGACAATGGGAAAAAAAAGTTATTATATAGAAAAGAAGTATTACAGGAAAAAAGAAAGACATACTTCAGCTAAATATAAAATAACAACCTACACATCGTTCCTTACACGATCCTTACATTTATATAATTATTACTATACCTATGACTTTTTATGAAACTAGTACTTTTATTTTTAAAATATATTACAGCAGCTGTAAAGCTGTTTTTTCCCAATGGGGACCAGCTAAAATTTTAACAAGGTCAAAACCTGCATGATATTCATTTCTTCGTTAAGTTCATTGTGATTATTAATAAAACTGGAGCAATATTGCGACTTTAATGCCTATTAATTTTTTCCAGGAAGCATTTATATGCACACAATACACATCTTGTCATTGAACTGAATGATCTGTGGTTCCTAAACCTACCAAAAATGCACCCGTAATATAGCCAACATGGCTTATGCTGATGTATATATTCATTGCAGTTTAAACTAAACGTCTGCAGTCGGGGTGTCTACGGGACAGGGTGTGTGCAGGTGCTCTTTAACAACTGGCAGAGATGTAAACACAGAGAACCACTTTGAGGCATGTGAATGAGGTCCATGTGTATTGCAGAAACCTTGAACAGCCTAAACAAATGGCATTGATTGTGGGAGCTGTTACTGTAATCAAATTGGTGGGATCCCTGTTTACTTATGTGCCCGAGCCACCAATGAAAACAAAGAAATGACGACGCTGGTGTTGTCATGCAGGGGAGCCCCACCCTCCCCCCTGACCGGCCTCATCACCATTCAATCAGTGTGTGTTTACTTGCTCAGGCTTGAATGGGTCTCTGCTCTCCTCTCTCCATGGGAATCAGATCGGAGCCTTGCCACACATACATACACACACCCTCTGAACCTCCCCCACTTTGCCAGAGGCTGTATTGCTGTGTGGGAATGTTGTGAGTGGTACAGCCAGAGCGTGGGTGTGCTTGTGAGTGTGATAAATTGTGTGTGTTTTATACCCTTATCTCTCATTGATATGGGTCTATTGAAGCAGAACCGTGTGCACTAGCAGTAAAGAGTAAGTTATTCCCAGAGTAGGAAGTTAACACTGCTAATGAGCTGTTGCATTCAAACCTGTTGATGACGTTTATCTTAATGACATTTTAAAGCTGGACATTTAGACAAAATATACACAGTGTTAATGTCTGGCGGGAAACGGAGACGGACTGATTGAACATTGTGCTGGTGGGCACTAGGACAAAAGGGAAACAGACGAAAAAGCTTTTATATTTTATATCAGACAAGTTGGCAACAAGCACACCAAATTCATGTGGTCTATGGCTACAAGAATTGGTGGTGGGGGGGTATGTAATTAAAAACTACATGACCACCAGTGATAGCTGCAGTGGTCAAAATAAGTATTTTAAATAACATAATTAATGAGTAAGTTAATGAAAACTAAACTAGTAAACAAGCAATCCATTAATATATAGAAAATATGGTACCATATTGTGGTTAATGTTAGCAGTGTGCTTTTGGATTGTTTGTATATATAAAGGGATCTAGACAGCGTCAGAAAGACTCCATAAATCATAGAGATAAAGCAAGAAAGAGACTGCGACAGATAAGGGCTAATGCTATCTGCCCTTTTGTCTTTTTCACGCTCGTGTGGAACACATTGCAGCAGGCTCTTATCAGACCTTCATCCTTCACCAACACCAACAGGATCATCTGCATGCAGGCAAGACCCTAGGCAAGCTGGGAAACTATTGGAAGTCCTCTAAAGGTGCACAACAGGGCATGGCCCCTTTGAAGCCTCTGCAAATATTTGCTTGCTGTCCAGTTAACACGTTTGCTTTTTAAAGTATCCAGGCTGATAAATTGTAATGTGGGAGAAAAGTGAGAGAAAAAAGAAGCTTCTCTGGAACTCTATATCACTCTATCATACTCTCTGGCTTAAAATAGGATCAAGGTGGCTCCCATACACTATATAACCATTATATTAATACCATCCTGACAAAATTATGACTCAGCCATTTCAAGCCTTTTCGCGTGCACATAGTGAATGCATCACGCTTAAGTCACAAATGTTAATAGTTCACACATGTGTATCTGAACTGTTGGCCTGTGTGTGTGAGTCAGGATTATCTCATAGCAGAGCTCTGGAAAAGATGAGAGCCTCATAAGAGAGTGACATCACTCAACACCAAGCGACAAGGTGCCAACTCCTACAAAAAAGTGCAGGCAGAAAAAACAGATGATAACCTGATAGCCATTCAATGGGCACAACAGAAAAATTTGCGTGTGTGTATATGCCTGTGGTTTTATCCATTGCAGTCAGAGTGTAAAAAACATGAAGGATCCATTTCTGAACACTAAGTCCAGGCCAATTGTGAAGCTCCGCCTTTACCACTTCCAGCAACTCTGAAGATTCTTGTAGACGCATGTCGGCCTTCTAAAGTTTCGTCTGTTCCTTTCGCTCTCTGTTCCCTTCCCCCTCTTTGTGGGCCTGCCTTAGTCAGCCCCCCTTTTGTACTCCTCTGTCTCTCCCTCCCTCGTTCCCTGTCTCTCTGAGTGAAAAGGCCTGGAAGAGATTAGGTGCAGCACAGCAAATATAAAGAGATCTGGCCCCGAATCAAGTCTTGCGTCCTGCCTGTTCTGGGCCTCATTTGAGGGGCTGGCAGGGGAGGGAAAGAGAGGAGGAAAAGAAACAGAAAGACAGTGAGAAAAGGGCAAGAGGCAGAAAGAGGAAAGAAAACGAGATTAACAGTTAGAGCAACAAAGAACAAGGGGGGGTCCATCAGAAAAATAAGAAGAGGTGGGTGACTAGCCCTTCTACCATAATATTTATACCAGCATTACAGTATTTTTTATTTTACTGTCAAAGAATCTATCTATGTCACCACACCGATCACCGTAGAGATTTACCTCAGAAACTAGCTATGTAGCAATGGTCAATAACTGTTTAAAACGCTTTACAGTGTAATAAATACCAGATAAATGTTCTTGTATACTTTCTTTTAATTTATCGAGATTAAAAAATAAATAAATAATACCGAGGTTTATTATTTTGATAGATATTTGAATCAGGTTAGATAGTAGTAGGATAGATAGATTATATAGACTATCTCCATAGATTATATTCCCACACAGACTTGCATTTATAAAACACTAAACACCTAAACACTTGCCTCATACGCCCGAAATAAATAAATAAAAACGCAAAGATTAAAATATCTATACAAATCTGATTTTTGTCTTATTTTCTATCTTTTCTAATAATACAAAAAATTTCCTTAAGAATTAGTTGACTGGGAAACAAGAGCAGATCCCTCAGTGTAGCTACACAGACCAACATTCTGAGGTAATTCACAACTCTGAGGTAATTCACAACTCTGTGTAAACTGTTACAGCAAAAATACAAAACTTCCATACACTAGTTCAGTTCTGGATATTATTATAAATATTATATATCATTTATTTTTAAATATGTTTAACTGGCCACAATCTCGGCTGTTCAAAAAATAATTAACACACTAAACTCTTTAACACAATCAACATGTGTTAATACCAACTGCTAATCCTGAATCTTAATGATAAAATTAGCAAAAATACAAGTACCACACTGCACATGTTCCTGCCTTTAAGAACACTATATCCAGTTCTTGGCAGTAAAGAACGTATTTTTCCCCTTCTCTGTTCTATTCTTTCCCACTCTCAAACTATTCTCTCCCCCTCGCATTAATACTAATTCTGGGGCCCACCAGACATTTACATTCAGGACTTATAAATCTTCAAAGAGCTAAAGGTTTCACAGCAGCCTCTTAGAGTCTGTGGCAGGCGCACACACCATTTTCTTCTTTTCCCATGAAACCACCGTTATGAAAACCATCTTTGTAACTTCAACACAGACTTTATACTCAGAGAAGAGCTAATGGTTCACATGAATAAAAAAAAAAGCTCAGACAAAGAGGGAGTGAGAGAGATTGAGAGAGAGCGAGAGAAAGGGTAAAATAAGGAAATGTTTTTTGCATGACGGGAGAGCACTTCCAAGTGCGAGTAACTCAAAGTGACATAAGCAAAAGCCTTCATCTCTTTGTAAGCCATACGGATGGAGAGGATTATACAGAGTGGGAAAGTGAAAGAGGGAGTGATGAGGGCAGGAAAGAGGGTAAAAGGACAGCCCTTTTAAGACCACCAATGCTGCCGAATATACTAAAAGTTTACAAACAAACTAAAAGCCTTCTGGTCTGGTTATATTGGCATGCATCAAAACTATTATTCAGCTTCTGCAAGAGGGAATAATAACATCTACATTTGAGTAGTTCAGAAGCAATAAACTGTATGCGTGTAAGCAGTAATGATCACATAAAAGCACATACACACACACAGCCTAGTCCTTAGTTTGGAGCGGTTTTGACTAACCTCACTATGAGTCACGGGAAGTGGGAATATTGTCAGAAAGCTGTCTCTTTTACTCGTACACACTAGAATCTAAGCCCAGTGTCTTCATCCTACTGAAGGCCATCTATTAACTTTAAAAAAAAACCTTATTCTACTCTATATTGTTATTCAAGATTAGTGGCTTCAGAGAAAATGCTTAACATTTCCTGTTTTCAACTGGTGTAGCATTAAGATCAAACTGTGTATGTTGTGGATAACCTACACAAACAAGGGTACAGCCTGGGATTTTGGTTACAAGTAAATTTTAACAATTAGCATATTTGCAAAGCCACGTTCCTAAACATATGCACAGTAAATAAGACTCTGTTGCTAAGAAAGGAGATAGAGATTTGTTTGGCAACATTGTGAAATTATATGCCCGATTTTGTTTGTCCAGATTTTTTGTTTGTCCTGTACAGAGTGTCTCAGAGAGCTTGTATCTCTGAGCAAATATTTTATTAAACACAATATAGCGTACAAGAAATTTTTAAGAATACAATACAATTAATATGTAGAAAATTCAGACCCAGACCTGGCAACCTCTAGCAGTGACACACAGATCTTCCACTGATAATTATAGGAAATACAGGAAATACTGCACCCTAATTGACACGACATTTTACGTAGATAAAAATAATAAGCTGTCTATTTTTTATATTATTTTTCTCTCTCTCTCCCTCTCTCTCACACACACATATTATGTATACTAGAAAGAGAGAGAAAGATTGAGATTTACAGAATTAAACAGCCAAGGAGCTCACCAAAGCGTGGATCGAGCCGTGGGTCCAGCCAGGATGTTGTTTTATTCTTGTGGTTGATGTAGTAGATCTCGCCCTCTGCTGTGATGGCCTGCTCCCAGCCATCAGGAAGAGGACCTGAGAGAGAACAGCAAGGTTAAAGTTTGACTATAAGTCACTGATAACGAATAAATAAACAAAAGTCATAAAGATGGCTGCTGGGATTTGCTTAAAATATAGGCAAGTGTGTGACAGACAATATCTTTAGAAGCACAGCGAAATACTGAATATTAGCACTTTCAAGGACAGTGAGTACAGATGCTTGTAAAAAATAATGATTATTCCACATGTTAGCTGTTACAGAACATCTAGAAGAATCTACCACAGTTCTTCTGGAGACCTTGGCAGTGCATCAATGCCGACACTAGCACAGGGTACTCAGTATAACCCATATGAACTCGACAAATCTAAATGAGTTGTTGTTCTCCTTTGGTTGCTATAGCTTTGAGGCTAAAGCTATTTCCAAGTAATGGAAGCTTATGTCATGTCATACAGCATCATCACTTTGGCATCCTAATCTCATGTCAGCTGCAAGGGCAATTTAGATCTACTGATTAGCTAACCACATGTTTTTGGACTGTGGGAGAACATGCAAACTCCACACAGAAAGGACCCAGGAAGCCCCACACAATAGTCATGACAACACACTAAAGTGAGGCTTGAAGGGTGTTCTAGATAATACCATTTGTGTATAAACCATTCCATGAAATGTGTAAGAGGGTGTATTAGAGCAGAGATAACTGTCTAAAGCACCATGATTGGGAAATTGTGACAAACATTCGGATAAATAAGTGATGCAAGAACTACTGCTGCCTAAAACTACACAGGAGTTATGAGCTTTATTACAAAAATATACAATATAAATCACAATACTTTATTATTAATGATGACGCTGTCAGCAAACATAAATATCATTGAAATCTGCACAAATGTATCCCAATTTCCATGTCATTTCATCTAACCATGCCCTACTACACGTACACACACAGGTTAAAATTACTGAGCTAAGGCATTCAGAATGATTTAGTGACCTATGAACGGTTTTAAAAACACAGGGTGGAGACTACAAAGGGCTTGTCAGCGGCAGAAGAGGTGGAGAAAGGAGCAGTGTGCTGACGTGGGGCAGGACTGGTCATGTTTTACGACTCCCAGATCTCCTCCGGGCTTTCAGATAAACATCAGCTCAGCGTGTGCTGCAGATGGACTCCAACAACACTAAACTTCAAACTTCTGTTTACATGCATGTGTGCGCTGCTTTAGCTCAGGTGCGCCATTGGCTTAGAAAATACACTTGACAACAAGTCAGTTTGCATGAAGAATGTGCAGACCTGTGGCAGGGTTGAGGAGATTTTGCTGCTGAACTGGGACAGGGCTGGCTGAGTTTGTCTGGTTCATCTGGAGCATAGCCTTGCGAGGGTCCTGCCATGTAGTTGACTGGTCGATGTGGCTGTAGGAAGAGGGAAATATTATATTTAATAAAAGACTAATAAATATGTATTGCTACTTCTGTACTTTAACAGTATTTGGTGACTGTGAAGAAGCTAGAAAGCACGTGCACGTTATATATAGTACAGTATGTTCATTCTGAAGTTGTTGCTATGGTCCAGGAGTTTTCTTGATTAGAACACACACAAAAAAAGAAACTGCAAATTACTGTTCCAGTCTCTGAGTGATTATTTGCTTGACTGGTGCCTTCATGATGACATCATGTTATTTCTTTTTAAACAGTAGTCGATGGAAAAACAGTTCACGTTTTCTTAGAAATTACATCACAGTCTGGATGGAATCATCATCATGTTGTTGAGGAAAATTATTGGGAGCAGTAATTTTATTTAAATAGATGGAAACAAATATAGTAGTAAATAACTAAAATGTTCATAACTAATAATAATTATTTGCCCAAAGTGACACATTTACAGTCTTCTTGCTGTGCAAGCCAAAGCGACTTAATCTCGGCTGGCGACTCGAGTACGTTTGTCTGCCGAGACTAAAAATAGTCATGTTTTGGGAGGTTATTTCGCAAACCCTAGTTTGCAGTCTGGTAGATCAGCACTGAGGGGAAGAGAGGAGGAGGAGCGAGCAGCAGAGCAAAGTCAACTTTGGCCCAGATTACATGTGATCTGCTCATGAGTGACTGCAGGATCGCTCGAGTGCAACACAATGAACTGAGCACCATTCAAGGAAAAACAATTACTAAAACACACTTTGATGCTGACACACACAAACACACACTTACTGCATATTTATTCATTCCTAAACAAAGCCAGTAAAGTGCAGGAGATGGTTAGTGCCTCTTCGTTTCTGCAGGGTTGGAGCAATTTGCCACGATTATGTGTTAGTCATGAGTGTTGAAATAAAGACTTTTCAAATTTATTCTGACCTTTTCCAAAATCAGCCTCTTTCCCAAAAACATTTAGGGACAAAATAATGAAGCTCATGTTTTCTTTTCTTGGCATGAGATCTTTTGTCTACAGAGACTGCTTTACTCTGCCTGTGTGGCAGGGAGGCATTTATAATCATTGCTTTGTTGGGACTTGCTGCTCGATTAAGATAGAAGGCTAATCGAGGAAAAGGGCTCCCTGGCAGGCCGGACCTGTCTCATTCAGGCAGGGTCACGCCTCGGGCTCTTCCCAGCCAGTTCTTTCTATCATTGCCTGCTTTGCCACACTGAAGTGTCAGCCTATTGAATGATCTGGCGCCACTTTTCCAAAGCTTTTACCTGACAGACAAAGGCTCAGACAGAGCTACGACCCCCGAAAAGGCCCAACACTATTCACAGGGATCCCCCACTTTCACCACCGCTTACAGTGCTCGCCTCTTGGGTTTGATTGAGGAGCTCTGACAAAGAAAAATAGTGACATTATGTTGGGATTTCAGTCATTCTAGCTATTCCAAGCACATCCCTGGTTACATACGTCTCAGAATTGGCGCTGCTCTTGCCATAACTATGTCTAACATGTTTGTGTCTCTACAACCAAGCAACACTTAGGACCTCTTATATTACTTATATACATGCTATTGTGTTTTCTCAGCTGCAGTACGACAACATTGCAAAGAAGGCTACTGTAGACCTCGCAGTAGTAAAATACCTTATTTCATTTGAGGTGCTCGAATTTGAACTCAACTATAAGCTATTAGCTAATAATGTTAAATTAAATATTGATTTCATTTTACTGTAGAAATACTCATCCACATTTTAATCACTTCTACAGCCACCAGCGTACGAAGCTGTAAGGTTTCTGTTCACATTTTTCCTTCTACCTAAAGCACATATTCCTTATCTTAAAATGGTGCATACGTAAAATTAAAGTACATATGTGTTTTTATGAATTTTATACATTTCGGTTGAATTTGTGCAACAGCCCACTCAAAAACTGAACATGGGCTCATATTCGAATGTTCTGTTCAGGGTTCCACACCGTCATAAATGGGCTGGCAGAAAAGATACGAGTTGGGTTGGTTGGGCAAGTGTTTACCTGAGAAGAAGCAAGCAAGCATGTGGGCGGCTAAGTGTCACATTATTAAAAGTTTTATTTAGGCTGTTTTAATGTATATTATGTTCATTCTGTATAATAATAATAATATAATAGAAAAACTATCTTTTAGTCAAAACAACATTTATAATAGACATGGTGCAAACATTTTACACTTCTGCTTTTTTCATGACTTGGCAGTACCTGGAATTGAACCTAGGACCTTCTGGTCGCAAGGCTGGTTCTTGTCTCGTACACTTTTGTGATAATTTCCCCAAACCTTTCTATATTTTGTAGTCTTTTTTTTGTCAACATACAGTCTATTACCGGTGGCTGCCATCTCTAATCTAGCGCCGTTTTGAGGCGTGTCATAGCATCTCTTTGCAGCCCTTGTGTTTGGTCGAGACTCAGAGTAGCAAAATTACATCCAGGCTGAGTGAGAGCAACACTTTCCTCTAAAATATGGAAGAAAGCACGTCCCTGACCAATTTAATACAGAACAGGATATGAGGAATGATGCCATATTTTACTAGTTCAGTTCAAACTTAAGTTGAAAGCACATTCTCAGCTTAAAGCATGTGCGTCAGCATGTAAATTAGAACGGTTAATTGCAAAATCTAACACCTGCCTGTGAGTGATTTACTGAAAGCAATACATTTAATTTAAGAAAGCTAGCTAGATAGCAGTAACTCACACACAGCGCCTTAGCATGTGCAGCGTGTGCATCTCAGTAAAGACGCAAGCCATGGGAATGGTTTGGCCCAATTTAAAGATGTCTTCCAGGCATGGAAACTGATCATATATTTCACATATAGTAAGATTATAGCAAAACAACAAAGCCACCGTCATTAAACTTGGTGTAGTCTGGACCAAGAAATAAGCCACGTGTCACGGTGTAGATGCATGTTCTATAAAAATGACTAGTTATTGATGAAAATAGGTAAAAATTAGCTCTTCAAATTATGCTACTTTTCTAATTTGGCAGTTTTTCTACAAAGAAATTAAAATTAAGGAGTGCTGAGAAATTTGTGACCCAAATTGTGGTTCTAATCACACCAGGATAGCATCACACAGCTAGTCAATAACTTCTCGATTGTAATGATATGAACTGTTTAATATTCATGTATTCGTGCATTTATTTTGTTGTCTTGATCGATCATCACAGTCACTTGTGCACAAAGAGACTGCAACTGTGGCTTGAAGGTTATTTCCTAGCTTGAGTCCCATAAAGAGATGGAGAGACAAAGACTGAAGCAGAGAGAGAGAGGGAGAGAGAGACAGAGAGACAGACAACAAAAGCGTGAATGTATAAGAAAGAAAGTACGTCAGAAAGACTGTCTGACTCAGCACTTCACCCCTCCCCCCAAAACCACCCTTTTCCAAGCCCTACTTGTTTATGCTTTGGTGATCAAAGGCACTGCCAGAAACTCCCCCTAATCCCCCTACCGGCACCCCCAACCACACACACACACAGCCAGGAAAATGGCCCAGCCCGCTGAAGATGAGGGCGACCTGGGGCCCCTTGAGAAGGGTCATGGGGGAAGGATGACCGTCAGAGAGGAAAAAAGAAAAGAAGAAAACAACAAGCACGGAAGCAATCCCTCAGAACTCCTCTGTCTGAATGGATTGCTGTGGTCTTGTTACACTCTGTGTCACCCCGACCCTCCCCCGTCACGGCTGCTGGAAACTATGACGGACAGGGAGAGAGGGAGGAAGGGTGAAAGAGATGGAAGAAGAGAGGGAGGATGGGAGAGGAGAGTTTGTGTGTATGTGTGTTAGTTTTAATTGGTGCACAGGATGTTGTGTGTTGAGAGCTACTCTCTAAGGTTTCAGGGTTAACCTAGAAGCAGGCAAACTCACACAGGTGGGCTTTATTAGTCCTAGAAGCAGGCACACACACACTCACACTCACACAGGCAGACATAGCTCCATATTAGATGTGAAAACCGCTGTCTCTCAAGCGCCGAACAGCCCAGACTGAGGCCCTCACTGGGACTGTAATGTACGAGACACTCAACTCCCTGAACTTAACCGATCATCTAATTCTGGCTTCCCAAAATTACATAATGTACAAATTTAGCCCCTCCCAAAAAAACTTGGTGTAGATTTTCAGCCAAAACCACAAATCTAACTAATAACAGACTCGAAAACAACAACAACAACAACAAAAGTTACAAGTGTTACACAACACTTGCAAATACAAGGGTTCGGGCCAAAAGCTTTTTCTTTGTCTCACCATGGCTGTCTGTAAGTGCATGCAGTTTCTTCTCTGTTATTCAGCAGACTTGAAGCAATTCAGAAACTTGCCATGACTTTTTCCCAGGGCGACCGAGTTTGGGAAAGTACCGGGAAATGGGAGGCAAGTTGGATCACATCCAGCAGAAACAATGAGGACACGTGGACATATAGAAGTGCTTATCCTGCTTTCTAAGCTTCTGCAACTGGGGCACCCTGCTCTTTTCTAGACAACTAGTTATTTTTAAGCCTTTCCTTGCCTACATGGTTTGTACATGCTTGTACTCGTGAATTTATCTGTAGGTAGTAAAATCGACAAATATAAATATAGTATCTTTTACAATTTTGTCAGTAAACCGGGTGGGCCCCGGCTGGCCTGCGACACCGTGCGGTTTAAGCGGAAGACGATAAATTAATGAATTACTGTGAGTAAGGTCATTTGGACAGTTGGCCAATGAGCAACCAGTTCTAGTTATCCTTTAATCAGGTAATTGCAGATAGACTGCTTTTCACCTACTGTAAACTAACATGTATAACAACATTGTGATCTTTATGCATTTGTATTTATTTTTCCTTTTTATTTTTTAATAAGACTTCAGATATAGCAGCAGCAGTAGATTTTATTTTCATTTTAAATATGTTTTCGGTATTAGTATTTTTTTTAAGCAAATCCTTACAAACCACAAATCAGATCTGTCTAGTGGTCCACAATGTCAGGTAAATTGCCTTTTTGGAGTAGAAATTCAATTAATTTCACTGAATTTCATTTAATTCTCAACCCTAGTGCAATTAAATCCAGTATATAATCACAAAGTTTGTAGAAACTGGACTTTTTATTCCTATTGAGCAATCCGGGCGGCGGCAGTGGCAAGGAAAATGTCAGGAAAGTGGCTAGGAGATTATAAGAGGAAGAATCCTTGATGGGAAGGATGCACAAAAGCTAAAGCCATTGTCAGTTGGGTGATAACAATTAACACTAAATATATCTAAAATGCAATTATGCCTCAAATTTCTGTTAACCTAATAGGTGAAGTACCAGAGAGGGTGGTTGGTCCAGTTCTAAAAAAATATGGTTTAAGGTACAAACCAGGATCAAACTATACTTCCAGATAACACACTACGCACTTGGCAATGCTGGGTAGTAATATACAAAATGCTGAAAAGTAACATGTATGTATGTATGTATGTATGTAGATAGATAGATCGATCATGTCTTGAACGGATTTGGAGTGAGAAATCAAACCCCTGAGCAGTGGTAGTGGGGCAGTGGAAACGGGTCCTATCCAGATGTCATCACCATGGCCTTTGCTAAGGAAATCGGTAAGCAGAGAGAGCTCTAGGGGATTGTGGGGGGTTAGTGAGCTCACAGGATTGGGACTAGACCCACCCAGGCACTAAATACAGCTCTGATTGATGGCCCAATTATCAGGATCCTGTTTATTGTGCTGCTGTTATTTATAACAGAAAGGGGCACAATGGGTGGGGTAATAGGGTGTTATTGGAGGAGGGCGGGGGCACATTTGTAGACTGCTAAAAATAAGTTTCTATGTTCTCTTTTTGAAATACTAAAAAATACCCTTTAATTAAGCAGACTGTGAGCTTTGCGGCTCGTCATACAGTCATCTTTCTATGTTAAGACTTGATCCCTCTTAGGCCAGAGTAGATCAGTAGCTTTTAATTAGGAACTATTCTCATCTGATACTGACTCATGGTGATCTAAACCAGTACTCAACTACTCTAACCTATGTGTTCTGCTCAGGCTGCGAAGCAGAAGAAAATGAGCATGTCATTGCCATTGTGGATAGACGAAGCCATCTTATTAGTAGCTTTTACCTACAATAGACCTTTGAGGAACAAGGCTTTCCTTTTCCTAACACCCCAGCAAGTGAAACCCTGACAATCTGAGGTTTCCATCAGCAGGACATCATCAGTAGAGATTACCACATGACCCTCTGACCCCTTGCCCAAATTAGGTTTCTCTTTGAAGACCGGCTCACATAATACACAAAGTGAGTCTTAAAGGTGGGATGGAGGAGTGGGAAATCAGCTCAGCACAAGCATGCTCTACAATGTCATAGCAGAATGGCTTGCCAAACTTGGTGCTGAGCAAAAGCATTAGTAATGGAAAACACTGCTATTTGGAACAACACTTGCTACAGAATAACAGATGTCCCATAACCTCTAGGTATACTGACATCTGGGATTAAACCATGTCTCTTGCAGATGTTAACGCAATTCAATGTCCATAGTGAAGACACTATTTCCTTCCTAATTTGGTTATGTTTCAATGAAATAATTAGGAGAACATATGTACAATGGGACATCACACACACTCTATATTCTTCCATAGGATTGCATCGTTTGATTTTTGAAAAGTGATTAAAATGTGAATGACGTGTGCGACCATGATGTCGTTTGACTTGGATATGGGTGTGTAAGGACCAGAGTCTGCTAAATTCTGTGTTTGTAGGTCAAAAAATGCCAGTGTTATGTCATAACATACCATGTGGTTCGAAAACAACCAAATTTAAAATCTGATTTATTTTTAAATTACATTACGGGCTGCATTTTTTTTTATAAATGTGTGGAGTCATTTTCTTGTGTCTTTCGGCTTCTTTCTGCCACCAGGAGTCGCCACAGCGAGTCACTCACATTGCTGATCTGGCACATGCTTTATGCCAGATGCCCTTCTCTTTCAGGCTTAATATCGGAGTATTTTATTCATGTCTTTTGACACTGGGGAGTGGGGGGGGGGGTTGATTTCTGTTAGTAACAGTATTATGTATTAGATCACATGATCTAACAATAGGATTCCTTATGAGTCAGGTTCGTCTCAAGGTTTCTTCCCTAGTCCTCATGGAGTTTTTCCTTGCCAGAGAGAGAGAGAGAGAGAGAAAGAGAGAGGGGGGCGGGCTGTCAGATATTGCCTATTATTCTAGGGTTTTGTGTTTGTAGTTGAGCTAGTGGTTGGTCTGAGATTCTGCTTACTCTGTTCCCATCTGAATTAACAACTTCACACTCCCTCGTTTAAATGGCTGCTCAAATGAGCTCCAAATGGAGCCGGGGAGAGAAGTGCAGATGGTTTAACACTCAATGACCAACCACAAATCCTACAGCATTTTGTGATTATATTACAGAATAATGTATAATGTGCAGCATAACAAATTTGCTAAGTACAAGCAATTTAATTGACTAACTGGCATCTAAGGCTTGGTTTATTTACAGGACAACTGTTTAGCACGAGTTAGACATTAGTAAAAACTTGCCAAATTGGTGCCAAATCTTTTAGTGAACTAGAATGCGTGCATGGCTGTTTATGGTAAATAAGAATTCACGGTGCGAGTATTTGGCATGGTAACCTTTCCCAGAAATCTGCTAGTATGCCTCTGGCTGCCTCGCAAACTCCAGTTCACCCCGTGTATGTCTTCATGACTGTGTTTACAGCTCAAGGCAAACCACTTGCGATGAAGCTCTAAATAACACGGCTCGACTTTGGAAAAAAAAACGGAGAATGCACATTTACCCAGCAGGGAATCCTCCAAGCAATACTAAAACATTTTTCCAATTTGCAGCTTTAGCAGCTCCCGCATTTCCTCAGCGAGCAAAAGTCAAAATGTTAACGACTCTGGGAGGAAATAAGGGGACCATTGTGGTTTTATGGTACTTGTGGCCACAATGTTGGTGGCCTAATGGGTAAAAGATCACCAAGCTGTGTTAATTAAAACACTCTTCTCACAGTTTACCCTCTACAGCCACGTCATCATCACCTACTTGACGGAGGACTAAAGCTTTTTGTGAGCAGCCTCACATATGAGACACCTCACAAGATGGCAAATCCTTCCAGTGTGGGATTTTATAACTGTAGTTTTCTTATATGGATCTTGGCCTGGGAACAAATGAACAATTTCTGAAGCTTTTATTTATTTCTTATTACTACACCAGAACTAGAAACAATTACCCCATATTTGGGCCTATATAGTCCATCACCTTAAAAACAAGCTTGTACAAGGCACCACATTGTGGAACGACTAATAGCAGAACAGTTTTGATGTGGGGGTATTGAGGGAAAGCATGATTCCCATCAGAACAGCCAACTCTGGTTTTAATAAGACAACCAGTGCCCTGATTAGACTGTCTGTTTTGCCACAGTCTCTAAATTAGGCCCCTTCATTAGTTTATGACCCTGGCCTGAGCCCTTTTGCCCTATTAAACCCTTTTCCCCTTGAGTTTTTGAGGTGGGAGAGCGAGGGTCCATTGCTACCCACCCAAAACTATCTCTTAACAGGCAGGCGAGAACTAAACAAGGTGACCCCCATGCCCCCAGGATAAATCAAAGCTTACGGCAAACTGCTTGGGGAAAACAGGGGAGTAAAAAGGAACAGGTCAACACGGCATGTTGACCTTTTCCCACCCTTCTCTTCGATGGGGTTTATAATGAAAGTTGGCAGACAAATGGGGGAAAGAGTTGAAAAAAGAACGGAGGAGAAGAATTGAAGCTGATAATCCACTTCCCCTTATCTCTCTGAGGCAAACAGAAACCTGTGTCTGATTAATAAAATGATACATATGCTTTAATCTCTGCATCCAAAGGTCCCAAATATCTGATGGGTTTTTAACCACAATCACAGAGAGAATTAACACCAGAAATAATACCTTTGTCCTACGCTTCAGTCCAAACGCATCAACAGACCAAAGCAAAGCTGCCGATATTATTAAAGAAATGACTGCAAAAAGCGAAACAACTGACTGACCGGACAGCTCAATGCCAAATGTGTGAATAATTAAAGCAGTCTTGCTTTAATTATTTACATACTGAAAGCTGGCGCCCACCCGTCATCTCTAACAAGCAATTTAGACACCAATTAACCCATCATGCATGTCTTTGGAATGCGGGAAGAAACCGGATTACCCGGCGAAATCTCGCACAAACACAGGAGAACGTGCAAACTCCACACAGAAATTTCCAGAGTCACTCATACCCGGGATCTTCTCAGTGTAAGGCGACAACTCTATCCATCAGGTGCAATTTGAACAGTGAAATTCTCAAATAGTCAGAATAATAATTTGTTGTGAAAGTGAAACTGCTCTGACAGCACTGCTAGCTGTAAATTCATTCACATGTATACAAGTACTCATCCTAAAAGACATCGTTTTTCCTCTATAAGTCAAAGTGATCCATTTTTGCCACTATGCTTGCACGCAGCGGAATTTGT
>JAOUQV010000031.1:21345998-21356072 GCA_028565295.1 Aspidoras spilotus | reverse complement strand
CACTTTTAATTCTAGTCAGGGTTGCAGGAAATACACATAATTACTCAAACACACACTAACTGCACTTTAGACACACCAATTAGCCTAATGTCTTTGGATTGTGGGAGAAAACCAGAGCACACATAATGTAGGAAACCCACATGGACACAAGAAACATGAAAACTACACACAGAAATGCCCAAGGACGCCCAACCCAGGAATCATACCCAGGACTTTCTGCTGTGATGCTAAATCTCCATAAAAGGTAAAATCCCACAGATGCAAGCAACCTACACTTTCTTGTCACTATATTATTTACACTTGGCTAGTAAATAGTTTGGACCCCTTTTTTCTTAAGAACTGCCATATTTTTTCAAGGCATACATCCAACAGAGATTGTATTCTGCATTGCTTGGTTGTAACGAGTGTTTATTTGAGTTACTGTTGCCTTTCCATAATCTCAAACCAGTCTGTCCGTTCTCCTTTGACCTCTCACATCAACAATTTTTATCCACACAACTCTCATTGGATATTTTCTCTTTTTCAGACCATTCTCTGTAAACCATAAAGATAGATGTGCATAAAAAGCCCAGTAGATCAGCAGTTTTTAAAATACTCAAGCCAGCTTGTCTGGAACCAACAACCCATATATATATGTAAAAGGTGAATTAGGCATAAATTACAAGTCAACAGACAGAAAATGATGTCATGTGATGCACCAAAACACATCACACTGTAAACCTGCTATATTAAAAGTGTTGTTACTGAAATTTGGAAGTTTGGAACCATGTGTTATGGCCAATCTAGAAATCAGCTTTCATGCTCCAAAAATATACAGCTCATTAAACATTAGCATGATAATCTTCCATTAACTGAGGCATTTGCTCATGACTTATGGCTATGCACAGAATGAACAAGCCTCAGTTCATAAGGCCTGGCATTTGTTTAGTTAAATTTGAATATATCGTTTAGTGAGTTGTCTTATTATCTCTTATTTGCATAAATTCTAATTCTTCATCTTCTTCGTCTTTCGGCCATTTTAATTAATCTCAGTTATAGAAATTAAACCGATTTCACAAAACCTTCTTAATGGTACATTCACCTCTACAAAGGAAGCGATTGCGTCTGCCTAGTCCAAGTTTATATTAATATTTTTGGTTCAAATCAACATGCAATCGGGAACATGAGCAGAATACAAACATTCTGAATACAAGAATTTAATGGATACTAAATGGATACTAATGGAAGAGGTACAATTTTTTTGACCGAGTTTATGCTTCAGCTCTTTATAGAGCATATCACTATAATGAATTAAATGCTGAGGGCACTGAAGAAAGCTAACTTAGCCATGTAGCCATTTATCATGAAGTGATTATGGCATAGGTATGGCATGACATGTCACCAATCAAGAATCCAAGAAAACTCTAAACATCAGCTTTCGACTCACCATCATATCTCACAAAAGGATCCTATAGAATTCAATTCAGTTCAATTCAATTTAATTAATAAAGCGCTTTTAACAATGGACATTGTCCCAAAGCAGCTTTACAGAAACATTTTATCCCAGATGAGCAAGCCAGTGGCGACTGTGGCAAGGAAAAACTCCATGCAAGGGAATACCTTAGCCACATGTACTAAGTGTTCATCAGATTTTTTTACCATCATGTAGTATCATGTCAAATCCTGTAAAAATCTACCTGTATTCTTTGCCTCAAGATACGTATAATGTGATATAAACAGCCAGATTTGACCCCGGGCCATAGTTTGGACGCCTGTGATTTAGAAAGTCCAATAAAACCAGGTTAGTTGAACCAGGCATACGAATAAAAGCTATACTTTTCCCATAGAGCACATCTTTCTGCTAAAGGATTCTGTGCCACAGAAAGCGTCTCATTCAGCAGCACAGTCTGGGAGGGAAACTCGGGCCACTCCTCAGGCATTTTACCTGTAAGAAGAAAAAACAAATCCCAGATGGGTTTATATATTTTTGGAGTAGTTGTAAAGGATACTCAAGCTCTACATTTGCACCATATTCTTGATTCTCACCTTTGTTTGCGAACTGAATTAGGTATTTTGTCAGTGTTTTCTGGAACGCTTTGTCGTGTGAGCTCGTTGTACCAAGCGCTGACTCAAGGCTGCCAAAGAAGGCCAAGCTGTCAATCATGTGGAAGGAAAAGCGACTTGGATAAGGGAGCCAGAAGGATGAATCAGCGGCTTTGGATGGCGTGTAGGTCACTAGATAGCGGTACACAGGGCTTCTCATGGCCGCTGAAAATGACCAAAATATGTAATAAATGTTGACAGTTCAATACAGACCTTACTCCCGAGATGTCTAGACCTGGAAGATGAGACATCAGTCTGGATTTATTAATCTGAATCCCGGATATTTGCTCTCTAGTATCGGCCTCATCACATTACCTTCTTCTTAATGTGTGATTGTGTGTGACAGGGTGTGCCCTATGATGTGGTGGTTTGAATTTATTATGGACATCACCGTGTAAAGTCTGTTCCCCAACATCTGCCTCTTGTAATTAATCAAAACGTGGCTTAGCCATGTGTTCTCAATCCCATGATAATTTTGGGTATATAAATCACAGAAATAAATCAATTGTCAAGGACATTGACAAGCTGTAGCCATGTTTGCAATATCTGTCTGTTTGTATTCCTATGACTATGGGCTTACAAAACAAGTCAATGGGCCACATTTGCAAATGGCAGATTATGACCAAGACTTGTTTTAAAGCAATTTAATCATAATTAAAAATACATCAATAGCAACAAACATGGGAAAACTGTCTATGACACACAGAAACATTTACCTTGTAAATTACATCGAAAAGAATGTAAATAGAAAAAGGTTATTATATAATGGATAACTATAAATCCAGGGAAACCTGGATGAATACAGCATGAATCTCAGGAAAAAATGTCTTCCACAAACGATGTTTATCTTGGGGGTGTCCTATGGAGACTACACCACAAGCAAAGAGGTCTTAAAAATAGTGGCCTATGCAGACTACACAGTACATGTACAGACTGATGGGAGATGAGAGGAAGGGCAAGCCATGAAAGGCATAAAGTTGGAGAATTACTTTTATTTACAGATCAAGGAGTTTACTTAGACAAAAAGACTGTTGAAACAAACTGAAGTTATTAGAGACCCTTGATGCCCAATGTACCTCGCTAAGCCTAAGTCTAGGGGATATAATTGCTGTTTGGCAATGCGTTCACATAAACATGTACTTGCATATGTGCTATGAGTGCAACTGGAAGCTTTCACTACAGGGTAGATCAGAGAACACTCACTATAACAGAACCTTCAGACACTTCCCTGCACTGTTCACCCAACATTTTCATTAGCAACCCCTTATTTCTGCATGTATTTGCATCAACATTTAAATTGATGCTTCTTTCTTGGCAGCTGTTCTAGCATGTACACTTGTTATTGTGCAACAGCATGGGCACAATGTAAAGATTTGTAATCTGTTGAGTGCTTGCACTGCCCCATAAATGTCAATTGCACCTTGTGTAGGCATTGTTAATTTCTGAGTACATGCACAACCGATGTGTCAAATGAAAGGCTGATACTTGAGATGACCATATTAATCAAGCATAGTTAGAAGGAAGTATATCCTGTTGTAATGTTGGATGTAATTAGGTGGAATATCAGTTGTTCAGATTGTTGCTATTTATTAAAGAAATGTGCAAACCAAGTGTTTTAAAGTCCTACAAAACCTAAAGCTGTAACATCATTTAGTTCATTTCAATTTTATGATTTTATATACTGAATAAGAAATAGAAACATCACAAAGAGGATGCTTTTAAGATCATGTGAACCTGAAGCTTGCTTGGCCAGATGGGTGCTGGGGCAGCTGGCTCTCATATCTGACACTAAAGTGCTGTAAAGTCTTTCAGGACAGCGGTCATTGATTGGGCATGGAGCAGAACTATTGTACAGTCTGAGGGCCTGGTATAGCACATCCTCCCCGAATGGCATTAGCTTTTCTACGAGAACAAAAAGAGAGGTTATGAATAATAGTTATTATGTCATTGTGTATTAGGTATAATACTAATAGCACCAACTAGGATACCTGATACGAACCACTGGTAGTCTCCCCATGTCCAGGTAGAGATGTTCTTCATTGGTGGACTAAGAAAAGTAAAGAAGATCAAGACACATAAATACAATAGTGTTTTGATGGCATAATAAGTGTAGTATGGTGCCATTTGTGAACCCTTTAGAATTGTTTAGATTGGACCCAAATCACAAATTCCTCATCACAATTAAAGTCAAAAGTTAAAGAGAACCAAATCAAAATTATCAAGAATTGATATGAAATAATGCAATGAGTAAAATGATGAAATATCACAATATGTGAGATGGAACATTACAGTGGGAAAAGCTTCAATATTAGCAGTAATTTAAGGTGCAAAAGGTCAGGTGTCAATCAATAATAGTAATAAGTGAAACTTTTATATCAATACAGGAAGTAAACAGAGGCTTTAAAGCACTGGACAGATTCAAACATGCACCCTGCGTGAGCCAACAAAAACATTGGTGTGCATTCCTCAGAACACAAAATGAACAGAGCAGAACAGCATTCCTTTACTGGAAATTATAAGAAATCCTAAAGGGTTCAAAAATAACCACTGTCGCCTATAACACTTACCTGAAGTCAGTTTCTTGCTCAGTGGTTCCAACCACAAATGGCACGTCATTGTAAAATCCACCTTTATCCCAAGCTTTAAATGAATGAGTGAGGAGAACATGACCATCTAAAACTGCAACTGGACCATATGACTTCCCTTTAACAGGAATGTCTGTAAGTCCATCCTTTGCCCAGTATGGGTATTGTGCCCATGGAATGGCCTTGGTTGAAAAAAAGAAAAGAGGTTTTATGTATTTACATTTATTACACGCTACACAATTTTGGTGCATGCCTAAACTAGCACAAGCTTAATTAATGATCTGAGCAGTTTTGGCACCAAGGACAAATCCGGACTGGATAGATATTCTTAGGAATAAAAACTTCTCTCAGTGTTATTAATGTCAGAAAAACCAACTACAAATCAGAGGCTAGAATTACGGTTCTGAATTTAAACAAAACAGACTATTTTTAGTTGGAAGTCTGGAGACGGGCTATTATGGTACAGTCAATAATGAAACTGGTTACTGGATACAGGTCTTCTGAAAGCTAAACCCATAGACAAATAATGATAATGTGTTAGATAAGGATACATGGTTTAACTGTCTCTACAGTATCTCACCTGAAGGATCTGAGTAATGTTGAGCTTTCTAAGGCAGGTGGCATCTCGGCAGCCTGTTCTCTTCAAAAACACAATGTTATCTCTTTCGGCTGAATCTAGTGGGGCATTGGACACTATTGGGGAGCTCATTCCAACTGCACGATGAAACAGACCCTTAGCTTGTGGTGAACTCATCAAAGCCCATATTGAGGTTCCTCCTTGAAAAAAAATGCAAGCATATTAATTAGTTAAATGAATTAAATTTGTTTTTGGCACAGTCTGTAGATACTGTACGTTTGTACCAGATTTCTGTTGAATAATCAAACCCTTTGCCATTCATATTTTTTTTAATTATTATACCCCCTCACAGCTGAGTAATTGAATCTGATTGGTCAGGAAGTGTGCATTATTTTTGTATTACAGTTCAGTTGTATAAATGGGCTAAATATAAGACACTCTGGATAAGCCCCCGAGTAAGTAACTTCGGCTGCTATGTGAATGAGTGCTCATTTCAATTGTTTCTACAGAAAAGCACAGGCATGTACAGAAGAAAATAACATGCCATTCATTCATGAATATAAATTTGTACACTGTTGCATGGGAGAAATAAAACAATTTGTGGTGTCCTGCTACAGGAAAATAATTACCATCATAAAGATAATGGATCACACCAACCTATTGAGTACACAATCCACCTAAAAAGGACATATAAAACCACATTTATGGTATTTGGCAAAACATTTACCCAGAGTAAATGACATTTTATTTCATTATGTAGTCCACTGAGCCAAATCCCACAAGTTAGGTAGTACAGTCATGTTATGTGGCTCCCAAATGACAACAGTAAAGGAAGTGTAATGATAGGACTTGTGGATGGAGAAAGAAAACATAGAATAACACAAATTGACAACATCATGAGGTTGACTAGATTACCAGGGGACAAGCAACACGAGACAGGGGGCATTGGGAAAGACGACTCATCCGTGCAGCCAACCATCGCGAATTCATAATAGCATATGACATGCCACTGAGCAGAGTGCTTAATAATAATAATAATTTCAAGTAATATAGCTGATGTTTCACTGCCTTATATGGATGATCAGCATACAGTGTTGGTGAAAATAATTACGTACTTGATAGTCATTGTTTCTTTTAAAATTCAAAATCCTGAGATAAATAGCCAAGTTAAACATTTACTTACAAGCTGCATTATATATACAAAATGTGTTAAGAAGTATGGAACTTGTTTTTATCAAAAAAATAAGTATATAGTTTCTGACCAAATATGGTGACTTTCTTTGGGTCTCCCCCAAACACATGGATGTTTTTCTGAACCCACTGAAGAGCTTGAATCTGATCCATGAAGCCATAGTTCCCTGCATTAAAAAATGGTCCACATTAGTAATGCTGTATCTACTGTAACTAGTCATCCAAGTAGGAGGAAGAATTGATTTCAACAGCTTGGACATTTAAGCATGTAATTAGACAGATTTGCTAAAAAGATAAAAAGTGCTGACCTGAGGTATTGGTAGGAGAACCATTTCTCAGTAACTCCAGTGCCATGAAGCCAAACGCATTAAGCCTGTAGTTCAAACTGACAAATACAGTTTGTGTTCGGCTCGCCAGCTCCTCAGTGGGTGAATATCCTTTCTCTTGCCCACTTAGCATTTGCAAGTGTCCTCCATGGATCCACACCATGACTGGCAGGGCAGTATAAGGCAGCATAGTTGGTGTCCAAACATTTAAATGCAGACAATCCTCTTGACCCATCACATGCCCATCTTCCCTCAGAGGCTGCACCTGGGCACACATGCTACGAAATTCCGTGGCATCATAAATACCATCCCAGCACTTTCCATTTGCCTTTAGGTCTGCTGGAGGCCTCCAGCGTAGCTCGCCAACAGGCGGTATGGCATACGGGATACCTTTAAATGAGTAGGCACCATTTTCCCATCGCCCATGGAGCAAACCACAGTCTGTAAGAACTTGAGCATAACCATGTGGTCGAGTCTGAGCCACGTAAGCCAAGTAAGCAGCAAGAGTGAGGAGGGCAAGAATGCCACAGCCAATCAGAAACATACACCTGCGGGACACTTGCAGGAACGGGTTAACGTAGTATCGACGGACATACTGGACTTCCTCTTCTGCCTCATCCTGAACGAGGTAGCGGTACTCATTCCTTTCCGGAACCTCAAACGTGTCCTCATTCATCTCTCTAAGAACAGATAGACAGATCCTGGTTATGTCATATGGCATTATTAATTTATCATTGGTTTGAAAGAAATGCGTTATGACCCTATAGTTTTTAACAATAAATAATAAAGTGATCCTGTTACTTTTAACATGCCATTATTGTGTATCATTATAATTGGTTTTAGTTAAGACTATGATGACACCGTACACATTTGTGTGAGGGAGAAAACACCCACAGTCAAATGATTTAGAATTTCAGTCAAAAATAATCTGAACTCTGGCTGCACAGTTTAGATTAATCAATATTTAGAAAATATAAATATACCATTTAGAGTATTCCCTCATATTCCCACAGTTTTAGGCTAAAATGCCAGCCGCAAATGCACCACTAGCATCGAATATTGCAGACAGGGCCAGATAATCCACTGTCACTCTTAAATGCAACAGAATCTGTCTGGGTTACCTTTAATGTTGTTATCAGTCATGCATGTGGCTGGGGCGGATGCTTTATAATTGCTGACTCTTCCTTGAATTTCTCTATTCATTCATACACACCTATTCACAACAGAACACCTTCTCCATACTCAGACAAAAAAAATAAATAAAAAAAAAACCAAGTGGAGCAGCTATTTTTCTTGCATCCAGTCACAAACAAACTGATATTCAATATTCAGCCTTGTACAGCAGTGACTATGGAGACAGGGACAGTAAGAAAGACGGTATGGCCAACATAATTTTTTAAAATAATTGAAGTGAGAATCAATTTTTACTTGCCCTTGTTCTGGTTGCTATCAGGGTAAAAATGGCATGCGTTAAAATATATCCTATGCCAATCATGTGGAACAGCATTAAATCAATGTTTTAAAATCCATCCATCCATTATCTCCACCTAATCCACACAGGGATTAGCTGGTGCCCACCTGGAAACTCTGGACACAAGGATAGGAACAACCCTAGACAGGAAACCACTCGACTTGTTTTAAAGTCATTGGAAAGCTGGTACCTACTTGGCAACTCTGGGTGAAAAGGCAGGAACAACCATATACAGGACACCACTTTATCACAGGGCGCACACACACAATCACATTCACACACTAGAGACACCAATTAACCCAACGCGCGAACACAGATAGAGGATGCAAACTCCACACAGAAATTTCACGCTTCATCCCACCCAGAGATCAAACCCAGGCCCTTCTTGCTGTGAGGCGACAGCATACACACTGTACCAACTTAGCATGTTTTAAAATATGCTATGAAATCATCTCAACTATAATGAAGAGGACATTTGTCGAACTCCAGGGACCAGGAAATTACGTTGGAACCCATGTGCAAGAGCTGGAGTGATCCACAGCTCAGAGATTTGAAGGTATTTACTAAAAAAACAAAACCTGGACATGCTGCAAAGTCGGGTTTTATAGAAGAGTGGTGATAAAAAATTATTGGGCAAAAAATTAGGTTAGCAATAACTACAGTGTAAACAGTAAACTTTAAAAAAAAAATCACACTTTTTCAAACTCATCACTTACTGGAACACTTGTAAAAAATTACAGCTGGCAGTTTTATGTTTGAACTACGTATTTGTACGTCTAATCTGACTTGTGCTGGAGAGTAGAAATTATAAAGAGCAGTCATGTTTTAATGTGATTTTTTTTTTTAAACGAGTAATTGGGAATCCCTTTGCTTTAAATCACTACCTTGATGCGACGTGGCATTGCCAAAAAGTTATGGAAGAACAGATTTCCTTAATGCTTGCTGTAATTCTCATTGTCCACTTGAGAATACCCCATAGATTCTCAATGGGGTTTAGGTCTTGAAAATTGGATGGCCAGCCAAGCACTGTAATGGAATGTGCATCAATCCAGGCATTGGTGCTTCTGGCGGCATGTGCAATGGCCAGGTACTGCTAGAATATGAAATCTGCAGACAGTTGTAGCCCATCTCCCGGATGCATCTGAATGTGATGGTTTTTGAAGCTGTGACTCCTGCCTCATTCCACTTTTTCTGGATCTCTGCCAGATTCCTGAATCTTGTCCCAAGGTCATTTCTTTTACTGGTGCATCTTCTCCTGCCACATTTTGTCCCTCCACTACATAGTTTGGGCTGATTTCTCCACAGTATTCTATTTTTTTTTATTCTGTTTTCGTGGGTTTTATAAGCCCCAATGGTATAAAAATAAATATGTGAAATCGTTTAAATTGTGGGCCCTGAATCTATAATCTATAAGAGTTCAGCTTTTTAAATGGATTTATGGAAATTAATAAACTTTTCCATGATATTCTAATTTTTTGGAATGTGTCTGTCTGTATGTATACATAAAATATTCATAATCAACATGCCTACTGTGATTTTCTAGAACATTTACTACTGTGTTCACACATGCGCTGGCTGATATTTTACCAGGAACATTGACTAGGGTGCTAGTAGAATAAGATCCTTGATTAATTTTGAGGGCCACGTTCACACAGACCGCTCCTCTGGGTAAATTCCAGAACATTTCATCTGTGAAAGAGACATTAGTTAATTAGTGAGTGTGTGATTGAATGACCAAGTGATTAAGTAAGTTATTGAGTACTTGAGTGAGTGAGTGAGTGAATACGTGATTGAGAACTTGATCAAGTGATTGAGTGAATTAGTAAGTAACTGAGAACATGA
>JAOUQV010000031.1:21110582-21120699 GCA_028565295.1 Aspidoras spilotus | reverse complement strand
GCTTGTCCAATTTAGCCATGAAACCTCCCACACTAAAATGACAGGTGTTTCAGTTTCATTGTCTAACCCCTGTACGTTTTAATTTCCTATGAAGAGCAAATGTCCCCACAAATAAATAAATAAATGGATTTTGGAATTGTGAGGACATTTGAAGAAAATTTCTTGTACTAAAATTGTAAAAGATGTAAATTCCCGATGCAATGGGGACATGAATATTCTACTAATAAAGTCTGTTTGCAGTTTACAAACAAACTATAAATACACTAGAAGCAATTTTCCCAAATTGTAGCATGTGGCCTTCAGTAGAAAAGGTTTGGGCACCACTGAATTGAGTCAACGAAAAGTCCTCACATGTATAGTAATACTAACAGTGTATGTGTCTTTTTTTTGTGTTTGCACTAGGATGCGTTTGAGACAGTTGGCCGGGCTGAAGGCGGTTTTCCCCTGGACAGTGTCAGTATTGCTCGCGCTAAAGAGCTGGACGAGGAAGGAGGTCGAAGCAAATACCACCACAGCGTCGGTGTCCTTAAACCCTTTCGTTACACCAGCAAGTAAGCTTTTAGAGTGATGGGTCTTAATACTCAATATCTAACAAAAACAAGTTGTATTCTCTCTTCTGGTCATCCAGAAGTATTGATTAGTTAAGCAGCAGTATTTCTGATTATAGGGCCATATTGAAATATACATATTGACGCACTGTGTTATAAACTGAACAATCACTGGTTTAGGCTGGGTTGGCCATTTTGATTAATTGCATTAATATTGGGGTACATTGTTTGTATGCAAGTTGTACATTGCTTGGTGCAGCATCTCTGCCAGTTTCTCTGGATAAACCTCATTGTCCCTTGGCTTGATGTTTGTTAATGGTACCAGAGACTGTTCAGTGTAGTAACAGCTTCTTCTTATTTTTTTCTGCCTTTTTTAGACCCCTTTTATCAGGGGTCGCCACAGAGTGTCAATCTTTTCCACCTCACTCTGTCCTCTGCATCTTCTGCTTTCACACCAACTACCTGCATGTCTACATTGACCACATCCATATATCTCTGTTTGGTAGTGTAGTAACAGCTTACACATGCAAATACTGTATGTATGTATTTATCATGTATGAAAGGACTGACCAGTAACCGAGCTTCCTATTTAGTTTTTTCACAGTTAAAAACTTGAAGGATGCTTTTTTTAGATTCATGTTTGCACTCGTAGCCTCGTGGTTAAGGAACCAGTCTTGCGACCAGAACGTCCCTGGTTCGATTACAAGTCATGGCTGAAGTGCGCTTGAGCAAGGCACCTAACCCCGGCCGCTGTGCTAGCATCACGTGTGCTCACTTCACCTGTGTGTGTATTTGTGTGATTCACTGCACGGATCGATTAAATGCAGAGGACCAATTCCGCTGTGTGTGAAACATAATGGCAAAATGTTTGACTTTCACAGTGACCTAAACAGGCTCTTGTTGGACCTGGCTTATAACTCAGTCACTCATCATCTATTCATCCGTTCACTCTCGTTTAGAAATTTTCCACAGATGTCTATGCTTTTTATTTTATTAATTGTAATAGAGAGAGGAATGTAGATATAAACATTATAGCTGATGTAATGCACGTCATAGCAGGTAATAGGTGGCTCCATGGACCGGTTTAGGTAGTTTTTCTGAGGAAACTTTTCACTTTTTGTGCTGACCTATGTATCTGTGTCCTTCCCAGGCATGAGCACCCAGTGGACAATGCTGGCCTCTTCTCCTTCATGACCTTTAGCTGGCTCACATCTCTTGCCAAAATAGCCCACAAGAAAGGCCAGCTGCTGTTAGAGGACATTTGGGCTGTATCGAAGTGGGAAAGCTGTGAGACTAACAGCAAACGGTTAGTAAAAAATAAATGAATAAGTTGTTCCTTAGTCTTAAGCTTAAGAGGCTTAGGTTTGTGAATACATATCGATGCAGCTTGCATACAGCTTGCTTTCTATTGAGTAATATTAAGATTCATTCCATTTTTCAAGTGCCTTTCAAGGTACCCAAGATGTTGTAAGACTGGGGACTGGGCTTAGTCTGAAAATTGTGCTGATGCAATACCAAAATTATGTGAAACTGTTAATATTGGTGATGTCACGTACCATACTTTTTAATAGTAGACTGATCTGGTTTGTAGGCAGGCCAGTCGAGCACAAGCAATCTATGTCTAGAGTGACTCTATAAAGCAACACTGTTGTAACTTGTCTTGAATGATGCCTGGAATTGTCCTGCTGACGTTGCACTTTTATCGGTAACAATCTGGATTAAAACAATTTTTATCTTTGCCATATAGTCTCGAATGTCTGTTTACACCTGTTAACGCCACACTGGAATCATCCAGAATATACACCATATTTCCAAAAGTATTTGATTACCCATTCAAATTATCGGAATCAGAGACATTCACTTCTATAGCCACAGGTGTATGAATGCATTAGCATATCAAAACATTTTGGGAAAATTCCATTCTTTCATCTTTGTGGGAACTGGCCCCTTCCTCTTACAACATGTCTGTGCACCAGTGCACAAAGCAAGGTCCATAATAACATGGATGACAGAGTTTGGTGTGGATTAATTTGAGTCCTGACCTTAACTTGATGGAACATCTTTGGGATGAATAAGAACACACTCCTAAAACTTGTGGACAGCCTTCCCAAAAGAGTTGAAGCTGTTCTAGCTGTTCTTGCTGGCTTTGTGATATTGTGCATGTTCACAGGCTGGCAGGACTTTGGGAGAGGGAACTGAATGAACGAGGGGACCAGGCCTCTCTCCACCAGGTTGTCTGGATATTCTGTCGTACCCGATTGATGCTGTCCATCCTATGCCTGATGGTCACCCAGCTCGCGGGCTTCTGCGGCCCAGTAAGTAACGCAATCTCAGCTCCTGCCTCTCCTTTTTCTCTCTTTCCTCTCTTCTTTTTGCTGTCCATTACTCTGTCTTTCTATATATCATTAGCTCTGTGGTTGACCGAAGCCTGCCCCTTCAGGTCAAACGCAAAGGTGAGTGTTTTCATGGGGCAGAGAAGGTGAATAGGTGGAGATGAATGTGTAGGATTGTTAGTTATTAAGTGGTTGCCTATCTACAATTACAATAATTGGTCATTTTTAAATGTAATTTTGTTGTTAAAAGCTTAAAAAGTGACACGTCAAAACCAATGTGTGGGATTGTTCTATGATACATGTCCATCGGGGAATAGCTAGAAAATTAATTACATTAAAGCTCTTTGTGACCTTTAGTATATGACCTTTCAACTTTATTTTATTTCTAATCCATTTTCCCTTTTTTAAGCTGGCAAGTAATTGTTTTATACCATGTCCTGCTAAAAGTTTCCAAGTTCCATCACAGGTTTCATTCTTTGTAGGGTTTTAAGGTCACACTTGTTCCCCATATGTTCACCAAAAGCATTAATGCACTTGTTGGTATATATTTTATTTATTTATATATACAGTATATTTATATATATTATGAATTTATATTGCATTACTGGAAAGTATTATTTATTTATTTTTTTTTCATTTTTTCTCTAGCTATGTTTTCTCTTGTTGAGTTAACAGGGGGCAATTCCGTTGTCTTTTACTTCTGGGTTCTTCACAGCACTTTCTGGGGCATTGGAGAGTCCATCCGATCTTTAGGTCAAACTTTCTGCTTATTTGCTAAGATGACCTAAAGCATAATTCGAAACATTTTGATTTTAATGTCCTTTAGGTACTTTCACATGAATTGTTTTAGCATGCACAATTTCCCCCTCATTGCTACATGTTTGGTAATAGGAGTAAATATGTTTTCTCTTGATGTAGTGTCTAAATTATGTTTAAGCCCATGTTTATAATGTAGTCAGACCTTTTGCATTTGGACCAGACAGTTTGGCATGTTTGTTTCCACACAGAAATGATCACTGAAATTGGATATATATGAGATTCGCTTATGAATTAGCTGTATCTTAAAGATAAATTCAGACCAATAAGGACGTGTTCTGACGTTCCCCAGAAGTAAAACAACTGAATTATAATTTTTTTAAATAAAAATTACCAGTGAGTATAGACATCTTTGCCCATTAAAGGTTTGTGTCACAAATTTAGATTATATTGCACTGATGCACAAGCTAGCGTGCACAGGGTGCCTCAGGAGGATAGGCTAACTGGCTTTACAAGAAGAGCTTCTGTCACTGTCCCTCCATGGTGACACGGCAGGTCTCTGCCTCCCTCACCCTCTGGTGTATTCCAAATTTGACCCCAAAATCTGAAATGACTAATATTATTATATACTCAGCAGTAAGTGATTTCTTCTAATCATTCTAGATAGATTTTGTTTTAGAGTTCTAACACAGAATATCTAGCCACAGGAAGGTTTCCTTCCTTTTTTTTGAGTTAGGAATCATATCTGGGTAATGGGGAATGTGTGCTGGGTTGGGGGTTTGCTCAGGGGGAACAGAGGTGGCTGTGGCCCCATGTGAGAGACATGTGACAGAGGCTATTCTTTAGATTCCACAGGGTGTCGGTTTTACCAGCGGACTGAGCACTGGCAGAGAGAACACGTGATGGCGCCCGCGAGGTAAGGGCACGTTTCCTTATGCAGGGCTGGATCAAGAGTTTATGTCCCTTTTCCCTCCACTATATTTCCCTGTTCTCCCACCCCTTTTGTTTCTTTCTCTCTCTCTTATTCTCTCTTTCTTTGCTCTCTTTGTTTTCATATCTCTATTTTGCTCTCGTATACAAAAGTTATTTCTTGCTTTGATCCAACAGAAATGTCACTGGTTTGAAATTAATGTGTTTAATGTGTGATTTGTAATTGACGTGGACACCATGTCCCTCATTCAGCTATGAACAAATGGACTTCTAAAAGCAAAGCATAATCCTGATGAAAAGTGAAAGAAGCCGGACTTGAGTTCTTCTACTGAAAGTATTATCGGGACTGATGAGCTCTTATTCTGGAGACATGCCTTGGTGCATTTTGAACTCGTTTCAGTTTACATTGCATGTTGATAATTTCTTTGAAAACCTCATCTATGGACTTCAGTGACCTCTGGTCTTTTTTCTTTTTTTTGACGTATGTGGGGATTTTTAAAGATGTTCCACTGAGCTGAAAACAAGTGTGCACATCATATAGCATTACAAATGACTGTTGTGCTGATGAGAGATTATAAGGCCCTATATGCAATTTTTTTGTGTTTTACTTTTTTTCTCTCTGCATCTTGTACATTTTGTATTTCTCTTATGTTTTTATTGTTTCATGAAAATGCATCATGGATTTTATATGCACTTTGAACCTTTACATTTTTTTTTTTTTAATAAAAATTTGCTCCAGTGATGAACCATATGTGAATTGTGACGAATGTTCTCAGTATGTATGATGAGATATAATTGCTTATTGATTGATTGATTGATATGAGTGATGTGTGCGTGTGTGTGTGTTGCTTGCACGATGCAGAAGTGACTGTTCTATGTTCTTGTCTCCTATCCCTATGTGTTCTTTCGCTCCTAATATTTGAATTAACTGATATTGATTTTCAGGTATTAAAACAAAAGTGCATCTTCGTCCCGTTTCCCAGCCTGATGTGACTGTAGGTAAAATGCCTTTGAAATCGCAAAAAAAGGGATGTCTGTTAAAATGTTATAGCACTACAATGTCTTTTATTTGTCCAAAAACGTACCACATTTGGTGCTGTTTCATTGTCTTTCTTGTTCTTTTCAAGGGTAGAGAAAAGGGCCACCTAAGGTAAACGATTAGAACACACTGTCAAAATGGCTTTCTTTTCAGTAGAAGTTGCTATACCTTCACTGACTTCTGTAAAACGATTAGAACACCATTCAGTCCATTTCTCAACCATGCATCTAGTGCACTTTGATCAGATAATCTAGTGCACTTTGGATAGGATAACTAGAAAGCATAAGGAATGCAAAATGAGGATAGTTTCAGGAATGTTGATGCAAGGAAGCATGTGTGCACTCAGTCACGCGTGCTGTGTCCTGTCGCCCCCTTGCTCGTCCTCCCTTTCTCTATAGGCATTCGTGGTAGGGCGTTTGTTGGAGTACACTCAGAAGAGTGAGCCTGATCTTCCCTATGGCCTGCTGTTGGTCCTCGGTATGCTGAGTGCCGAGATTCTGCGCTCCTGGTCACTTGCCCTTACCTGGGCACTCAACTACCGCACAGGTACACGCCTGCGTGGCGCAATCCTCACCATGGCCTTTCACAAGATCCTGAACCTGCGCAGCTTGCGTGAGAAGACTATTGGAGAGGTGAGTCATGAAATGGTTTCCTTCATCTGCAGGTGTTTATATCATTTTAGAAGCAGGTGTTTTTTTTGGGTTTTTTTTTGCATATAGTTACTAGCTTCTTATGTTTATTGTTTGTAGGTCTATACTGAGCTAATCAGTTGTATGCCACATTTTAGTTTTACACTAACTATGACGCATCTGTTGCACTGCTGATTTATCCCTCGTGTAGTGTTTGTGTCCATCAGTATTTAGTGTTTCCTAAAAGACAACGTATGTGATTTATTATTATTTAGACCTCAATGTAGAGGAATATCATTGAATATCATATTTCTGTTCAGAGTTTGAGTTTTTCATCCAAGAAAAACAGTCTAAATTGCACCAGTTTAAATGGTACTGGTCCTTTAATTATTGATTTATTGAGACGTGCAGAAGGATATGCAGTACTATAAAAACCTGTTCATTTTAAATATGATCTAGTAAAGGTACATTTTATATACTAATAATATATATATATATATATATATATTGTTGAATATTTTATGATTGAAATTTGACTGGAATAATGCAGTCGGTCCACCAGACCTAGAATGTACGAGTAGTAACGGCTTCCACTTAGCAAGGTTGAATACAAGTCCAGCTTCTGCATTATGGATCAGATGCAGTAGGCCTGATGGTGCATATAGGAAGGCCAGCTAGAAGGGAGATTCATTAATCTAGCATTGAGAATACAAGAGGTTGAGTACTTGGATTTTGAGTGGCATTTTTGGGGGAAAAAGTACCAGTATGAGCCCTGAAACAAAGCTGGTCATCAACAAATATGCTATTTCTAAACACTGCTATATATGGAGTACACATGATAATCTGAAAGGTAAAATGAGATCTAAAATGAGATGTTACAACTTCTGGGATGGAAAAAGGGAAAAGATCTGGCTTGCTTGGCTTTAACTTGAGTTGTGTGGCTGCAGTCCACAATAAAATCTTTTTAAAAGGCTGAGAGGGAAAGAAATGATGAATTATGTATCAGCGAAACTATGTAGAAGAAACTGTGATGAAATGACAGTGAAAATGATTGAGGACTCAGTACTGAGCCTTGTGAGAACATTTGCACAGAGTGGATGTTAAGCTCCTCTACATTACCTGGAGCACCTTTCCAAAGAGAACTGGAAACACTTCCATGTAGAGCTCAAGAAGTATCGAGTTTAATTTAAATATAGTATGCATGTTTGAGGCCAGACTTGAGGATCTTAAAGTTCAGGGAGTTGGCATCTTTATGATGGGAAACATATTATTATTATTGATAAGGTGTATCAATGTTGAAGGAAGATGGTAAATATATTATATCCTGATAATAAGGATCTGTTGCTATTCATAGAGGTGACTTTTAGGAGCTCAAGACCAAAAACTAGAAGGGTTGATTTGTGAATAAAGACCATCTTTGGAGTAAGTGTGACAACATCCAAACTAGGGTCTTGGTTGCCATCATCACCAACATTATATAATAAGGGGCAGTCATAGGTTTGTGAATAAAGAACCGACCTTGCGATCTGACTGTTTGATTCCTGGTACCCTCAAGTGGCGATTAAATCCCACCAATGTCAAGCTGCACTACACTTCTGTAAGGCCCCTTTCTGCTCTGGAGTGTCACATCATAGCTGACCCTGTGCTCAGAACCCATTTCCTAACAATTTGATATACCCGAAGAAGTAAATGTCACTGCGCTAATGTAGAGTATATCTGACAAATGAAGGTTTATATTCTATAAATATTACATAAGGGGGTTAGCTTTGCTTTCACTTACCTTTTGTTTGGTCATCTGTCTGTAGCTGTAGATGGTCAGTCAGGTTAAATGCCACCCAACTGAAAATCAAGAAATCTGTGCAGAAGCCAGTATGGCAGGAAAAGTAAAATGATCTTGAATGTGCACATGCATTCACTGATGTTTTTTTTTTTCAGTTGATCAACATGTGCTCAAGCGACGGTCAACGCATGTTTGAGGCGGCAGCCATGGGCAGCTTGCTGGCAGGAGGCCCCCTGGTGGCTGTACTAGGGATGGCCTACAACCTATCAGTTCTTGGACCCACATCTCTGCTAGGCTCTGCTGTGTTTATACTCTTCTACCCTACAATGGTGAGCAGCTCTTCATATGACATTTTCTTGAGTATGGGTTCTTGAAGAGGTATGCATCTTATTCTTTTGTGTTCTTCCCATTTTTATAGATGTTCAGCTCCAGACTCACGGCCTACTTTAGGCGGAAGGGAGTTGCTGTTACTGACCACCGTGTTCAAAAAATGAATGAGATTCTGAACTACATCAAATTTATCAAGATGTATGCATGGGTGAAGGCTTTTTCCCAAGTTCTGAGAAGTAAGACCCTCTCACATTTTTGTTTTTATAGTTCTGTTCTTGGAATTGCAGTTGGTCCAAAACACCCTGAATGTACTCTTGCAGGAATAAGAGCTGAGGAACGGCAAATCCTGGAGCGAACCGGATATTTCCAGAGTATAACTGTTGGTGTGGCACCCATAGTTGTGGTGATTGCTAGTGTAGCAACATTTTCTACCCATATGCTGCTAGGTTATGACCTGACTGCTGCACAGGTAGGTTTTATTAACCTGCATTCATAAATACCATCACGCTGTACTTGTCTTAAGTATGTTGTCTGCTGGAATGCTAAAGATTTGTCGTCCTCCAGGCATTCACTGTTGTCACCGTCTTCAATGCTATGACCTTTGCACTGAAAGTGACCCCTTTCTCAGTCAAGTCTCTTTCTGAAGCATCTGTTGCAATGGACAGATTCAAGGTGTGTTGTCCATCTTTTTTGCTTATTATCATTCTTATATTTTTGTTTTCTGGCCATGTCTTGGATTGGTATAGTGATGTCTACAACTGTGATGTTCTAGAGTGTTCTGTTGATGGCTGAGGTTAAGCTAATCCGTGATCAACCCCAGAGCACCCAAGTATCTGTGGAACTTATTGGGGCAAGTTTGGCCTGGGAAACGGGTGGGCACAGCGCCCAGCCTACACCGCGTGGCACTCCCTATGTAGGAATGAGTCAGAGAGCAGCACGCAAGAAACGATACCAGAAGGAGGACCTGAGACATTACGGGATGGCGGAGGAGGAGAACCACGGACGGCTTTTAACAGATATAGCCGTAGCATCAGACGACCACACCCTGCCAATACCAACCATTAGCCAAAGGCTGCAAAGAACATTGCACTGCATCGACCTCACCATACAGAAGGTTTACATTTTAATTTACTAAGACCTAAGTCCTAGTGGATGCACAGTCAGATAGTAATGCATGCAGTGTAGCAATGTTTAAGGGTATGCATCCTTGCGAAATATCTTATTTTACCATGCCATCTGTAGGGGAAGCTGGTGGGTATATGTGGAAGTGTTGGCAGTGGAAAGACTTCACTCATCTCTGCTATCCTCGGCCAGGTAAAGCTACTGTTTCTTAAGACTCTCAAAATAAATGGTTTATACAGTCATGCTGTAGGACAATTTCATGAATAAAACTTTGTTCTGTCCATCGATTAGATGACTCTTCTAGAAGGAAAAGTAGCAGTTGATGGAAACTTTGCATATGTGGCCCAGCAAGCCTGGATCCTAAACGCTACACTTCGTGATAATATACTGTTCGGAAAGGATCATGAGGAAGAAAGGTGAGTTTTAGTACCGAAGAAGAAAAAAGCTACTATTTGCATCCTATTTTATTAAAGCTCTTTAATTGATGACTGTAAAGTGTCTCTCTCTGTGGACAGACAGATTATGTAAACCACAGCGTCTGTATTTCTTACTGTATTCAAAGGCAGTTACATATACAGGGGTTAGACAATGAAACTGAAACACCTGTCATTTTAGTTTGGGAGGTTTCATGGCTAAATTGGACAAGCCTG
>JAOUQV010000031.1:20862562-20873232 GCA_028565295.1 Aspidoras spilotus | reverse complement strand
GCAAGACTTGTATGTATCATTCCCAAGACAAATTGACGCTGTATTGGCCGCAAAAGGAGGCCCTACACCATACTAATGAATTATTACCAGGTGTTTCAGTTTCATTGTCTAACCCCTGTACATGGCCAGTATTTATGTTGCTCAGCAGATTACCATACACTTCCTAATTCTCTCAGTTCATCAACCTTATGTAGGTTCAGTGCAGGCAAAATGAGTTAAGACTTTGGGTTATAATATCAGACGGCTTCAAGCCCTGACCTCAAATTCTTAACAAACTGGGATATATAACAATAAAATCATTTCATTATGCAGTAATGTATACGTGGCACAAGCTTCTTATTATGTATGTGACTGTGTTAGTTCTTTGTCCCATGCATGGATATGTTTATAAGAGGAAATAAAATCAAACCTAGCACACTGAGATGATGGTGTGTTAACCTTTACCTGCTGGTGACCACTCTGGTGGGGCAGGTTTCTTGGAGGATCACTTAGTGGTTGGAACATCATGAGCTCACAAATCAAGACACAGCGGTAGATAACTACTATAGTCAGAAATCAGTATCGAATATAAGTCCATGTCCTTTGCTATTATCAGTGTCAGGGGAGCTAATGAAAGAGATTGCTAATATTAATCATGCTGTTTTTCATGCTTTATACAAAATGGTGGTGCTGATATGGTTCTCTGGTTCAGGCTTGCCAGTTCAAATTTGTGCTCTGATTACTGTTTATGAGGAATCGAATGTTCTTCCATGCCTGTGTCTGTTTCCTCTCATCTAGAGCACGCCAACCCTGATCAGGACAAAACCTTTACCTAAATGTGTAATGAATACAAGTAGGTTTCCCTATGTCTATGTTTTTCAGTGGAAAGAACACAGAATGTGATTTTCTTATTTGGCAGATGATATAATTAAAGCTCTAGCTGATCTCTGAGTATATTACTTCTCTGTGATTCAATCAGAAACAATTAGGCGGACATAATTTTTTGGCAGCTGTCTTTATCATTCACTCGCAGCTCTTGAGTGATCCTCAGGCTCCTTAGAGCAAGCAGCCAAACTATTCCTATACTTCGTCCTTTACATACTTCAGGTCATGATGTTTTATTGGCACACACACCTACCATCTGCTGTTTCGTCGTAGTTCTTCTGACACATCTATGCAGTCAGAGTGTGTGTTCCCTGTTGAAGGCATGATAGAGGGCGTGAAGGTTATATTGACGGCACCATCTGTGTCCACTCTCACTCTCTAGTGTTTAATAGACTAAGCTGAGCTCCTGACTGGCCATTCAGAGCATGCTGAGCTTTTCACCCCAGCCTATTAACATTACTTCCCTTCCCCACATACCGTCCCAGCTACACACAATAGGGGACAATGACATAGAGTGATTTCAGGACACTGACACCAACTATTGTCTTTAAGCACAAATGGTACTGATTTTAGTTTTGCTTAAATAAAAAAGAAATACTGTTAAACGTATTACCCTTGCTCCATAATACCTTGACAAGGTACATTTGCTCCTGTAGTTTGATACTACAGCTGGGTTGATGTAGTTAGCAAATAGATTATATAGTTTTGACCTAAATATTCTGATACTTGTTTAGTTTGCTTTCTCACTAGCATTATTCTTCTGTGTTTGTCCCATGGAGTTTCTTAAGACTGTTATCTTTATTTTTATGTAACACAGATTTTCAAATTTGCCTGATGGTCGCTAAGGTTTCCGTGGGTTTCTGATGAGTATTAATGACAAGCATGATACTGGGTGGACTGACTACTCGTAATATGAAAGTGATACATTTTGTCACTATGTTTTACACACAGCGGAATTGGTCCTCTGCATTTAGCCCATCTGTGCAGTGAAACACACACATACACACACACACTGGTGAAGTGAGCACACGTGCCCGGAGGAGTGAGCAGCCATCAAAGCGCCCGGGGAGCAACTGGGGGTTAGGTGCCTTGCTCAAGGGCACTTCAGCCATGACTTGTCGGTACTTGGAATCGAACCAGGGACCTTCCGGTTGCAAGGCCGGTTCCTTAACCATAGGCCTATGACTGCCCCTTATATCCCTATATGCCCTTATATCTTAATATCCCTAAGTGGTAATGTCAAATCACCAAATCAGCTTGGGATCTTATACTAGTTCTTGTAATTTTGGCCGTATCTAGAGAACAGGCCTGGATTTAAAATGTTTGGGCAGAACCGTTGTAATGAATGATGTGTTATCTGGGGTGGCGGTTGCTTAGTGAAGTTGCAGAACTCACTTATTATATGCCCAATTTTGTCGGTTTAAATAGCTTTTTTATTAACGATAATTTGTAAAAGATCATTCCGTGGAATGCAACAGGTACGATTTCTCAGATTCAGCCAGAATTATTATGACATTACTGCTATTACACACTGCTGTATTTGGTTGCAGCTGCGAATCAATTTTATCGGTTTCAAAACTATTTATTTTTGGCCAGAATTGTATTTATTTTATGCACAGGCCCTTAACCTGCTGTGGCTTTTCTCCAGGGGTGCTGTATGGAAGCTGTCCCTGCAGTCTAACCCCAACTAACAATGGAATATATGCAAATTAAATAATTATTCTGTGCAATTATGTACAGTACATGTGACAAGTACATGTGGGGTCAGCCGTGGCCAAATGGTTAGGGTATAAGATAATAGAGATCCCCGGTTTGATCCCCACTCTAGGCAAGTGAAGCTAAAAATCTTGAAGCTAAAGTGCATTTGAGCAAGGCACCCAACCCCCCCAGCTGCTCCCCGTGCGCCTCTGTGGGGCTGCACATCCCTCGGGGTGTTAAAACTTGGATGGGTTAAATGTAGAGAATAATTTCGCTCCGGGGATCAATAAAGTAATCAAAAAAAATAATAATCAAATTAAGGATTATTAGTAATCCAGTCTTTTGAGAAAACCGTCACTCAAAGCAACTCAAATGATTTAGTGGCACTAGAATGAGGGGACATGACTGTAATAGGTGTTGATCAGCTTTGATAACTGATATACTAGGCAGTAAGGAGACATGACAATACAGTTAGGTTTGGTAAACACACACTCATCCCTTTCCCAGCTGTGCTCACGATAAGCAGGTTCTACTGATGGTTGAGTGTATGTTTCCTAGGCAACTTGTGCTGATTACCCACGCTTGTGCAAAGCAACCAGAGATGGCTCAAGGAAGCATTTGCACTGATTCTTGTTTTCTTAGACATACTTCTTTTTAATTCATTTGTCATACTTTTAATCATATAACCCTTGCATTCCTGAAAGTCTTCAGAAGCTGTCAGATATAATCCGAAATTATATATAAACAAAATAAGAGTTTACTGCATGGGCACTCGGTTTGCATATGTAGGAATTATTTAATGCCTCATTGCCTAGTAATTACTAGATTTTCACTATGTAAGAACATTTTGTGATAATTGCTTGTGTTGGTTGAATACTTTAAGTTTAGTTAATTATTATTAGTTTAATTATTTTATTTTATTTATTTAAATGAGATTTTTTGCCCAGATATTCTGTTTCTAATTGGGTTCAAGATGCGGCATTGGAGTTGTACCAAACTGTCATAGGCATACAAGTGAAAATAACTGGAAAGTTGTTGTGTACTGTCTAGTCCAAACTATAATTTGCCATAAAACCCTCTTCTAATGCTAGTGAGGAGATCACTCTACACCCCCAATCTAATTTAACCCCATCCCCTCTTTCTGCCTTGACCTTTTAAACCTTAAAGGCGGGGTAGGGCTTATAGGTCCTGTATAATCAATAGAGAGGGGCCATTCTTTCAGGAAGACTGCCTTTACAGGACGTGTGGGACCATGCAAAGTGTGGGTGAGGGATAGTATTTACAACCCAGTGGTCATTGAGATGGCAGAAAAAAGCTTTCTTGAATATTTGTTTAAGGCATGACGGGTTATCGGCTAAATCAAAGACATGGCGTTATATTTTCTTGATATTAGCAATCAAAACATTGTAGCAAAGAGCCACCAAGGTTTCCATCTTTGCTAGTCTAACCCTTAGATTTGCTTTCTGAGGTAACTTGAACAAGTATTTGTCATAGGTTTTGGTGATCTCAAAACAATAAAGTCCTCATTTATGGTCTGAGGTGAACGCTGAAGTCTTTAGGTGAACTGTGCCGCGCCTTCACAGCAGGGCAAAATAGTATCCTAGTTTGGTTTCAGTTATAAATATGTGGGACAATCTCATATAGAAGCCCAGTTGGATATACAGATCTGTTGCTCATGCTCATACCCTCAGCCTCCACATCTGAAGATTTTTTCGGAGACATTCTTTTCATAATGAATAGTTTATTTTTTGTGGTTATTGGACGTGCAGTTTTTATATGGGCTATTTCTACATTTGGAACTTGTTAGATGACAGAAATTGTTGGTTACCCAGTGCTCACGTAACTTTCATATTGGAGATACATCTTTATAGTTCGTGTCCTGTTTGCACTCATCTCATTGCCTGTCCTTTTAGGTCACCAGGTTTGTCCTTATATGAAATCAGAGTACATTTGTCAATTTGAAAAACGAGGACGTTCATATGGATCATTTTTATCTTCATCCGATCTCTGGACATTTTAAGAAATGACTTGCCGTTCCACCACACAGCCTAGTATCTAGAAACTGTAGAAAAAAAATGAAAAGCACACATACAACAGCATATGGAGAGTATTATAATTGCTGTGAAATATGGTAAACTGACATTATATGTGTGTTAGGTATACAAGGCTTATATTTATAATATAACTTTTTAACCTTATACATTTGACAAACCACAGGGACCTGCAACAGAATCGTATTATAAACCTTGCATGTCTAGCACATATCATTTGTCAGTTTTCCATATTTCGTAGCCATTATAATACTTTCCATATGCTGTTGTATGTGTGCTTTTCATTTTTTCTTGTACAGTTGTAGCTAGTAGCACTAGATACTAGGCTGTGTGGTGGAACGGAAAGTAATTTCTCAAAATGTCCAGAGGGTCACATGAGGATATAAATTATCCATATGAAACTCCTTGTTTTCTAGGAAGCAGTGCAAAATATTTTGACAGACAGCAATTTTGATTAATATAATTGCACATTAGGGGCGGCACAGTGGTGTAGTGGATAGTGCTGTGGGCATACAGCAAGAGGACCCGGGTTCGATTCCCGGGTGGGCCGACCTGGGAATTTCTGTGTGGAGTTTGCTTGCTTGTTCTCCCCATGTTCACGTGGGTTTTCTCCGGGTGCTCCGGTTTCCTCCCACAGTCCAAAGACATTCACGCTAGGTAAATTGGAAATGCTAAATTGCCACTAAATTGTAGGTTGATATGTGACTTTGTGTATGATATGAGACTTGTGTACGAGTTTGACCGTGTTCCTGGCATTAGAATAGACACTGGTGCTGAGGATGACGTTAAAACAATAAATAAATAAATAAAATTATTGCACATTAAGTTATATTGAGTATATTGAGTCTATTGAGTCCTCAGTCCATTTTCAGTTTATTTTTAGTTCATTCCAATTCAGGTTTACTTTGTATCCAAACCTCATTGCATAATTCATGAGGTCTTTAAAAAGTGCCAAACTGGCACTTACTGTATATGTGTTCTATTCAACACTTACGCAGACTTCTTTGGTCCTCTGCATTTAACCCATCTGTGCCGTGAAACACACAAAAACACACACACAGGTGAAGTGAGCACACGTGCCCTGAGCAGTGTGCAGCCATCACAGCGCCCAGGGAGCAACTGTGGGTTAGGTGCCTTGCCCGAGGGCACTTCAGCCATGACTTGTTGCTACTTCGAAGCAAACCAAGGACCTTCCGGTTGCAAGGCTGGTTCCTTAACCACAAGCCTACGACTGCCCCACTTGCATGTTTTTGATTTTGCTACGAAACAAGCGATGTATATCGAACTGCATCCTTCTTAGTCTTATCTTTTTTTAAGGTTAGACATGTACAATCTGCTAAGACTTCAGTAAGACCTGGCTTGTTTTTGCAATGGCTTTGAAGATCTATGATGATAATACCACTCTGTACTTTAATTCAAGGATGGCAGTGCAGCAAGCTCTGAAAATAGACTGCACTTGACACTGTGTTCTTTGCTCAAGTGCTTTGCTTTACTCATAACCTGAACACAGCGCCACTCAGTTTAGCTCTAGAAGAGGCTCTTCAGTCAGAGGGAGCAGAACGGCAAAGGCTTTGGTGCAAGGCTAGTCATGTTCTCCGTTTTGTGAACGTAATTTTCTTGCACTTACAAATTAAAAAAATATTAAGACACTTTTCCTTTCTACCAGATTTGAAACTGTGGCCTGATTCTCAGTAACATGCTTGTGTCAGATAGAAAAGCTGAAAAAATTGGATAGTTGGCACAGGTTCCCGGAGCGGTAAGCACAGCGCCGTGGATCAACTTGGAGTTAGGTGCCTAGGCACTTCATTCATGACTTGGCAGTACTGGGAATCAAACCAGGGATCTGACACTCTCATGGCTGGTTCCTTAACCAAAAGCCTACGACTGCCCCAGTTATGTGAAGAATTAATCCATGGCCTATGAAAGGTCAGTGACGGTCACAGACTGTTGGTCAATACATTATTGCTGGTAAAGAAATATTAATGTTCACTATATCTTGCCATAAATATTAGCACTTTGCAATGCTTTGCTGCACAGATGTGCTCTGTGGGGTAGGGATAAGATGACTGAGCATCATAATCTCTTGTCAGCTGTTGCAGCCATGGGGAGTCGAGCGCATGTTACTAATGCTTCTGGAATTTTATAGCAGCACACACACTACCAAACTGAGCTCAAAATCATAAATGTGTTGGCATTGGAAGATAAATGGAAGATAAGCTGAACAGTCTGTAGTCTGCAGACATGGCCTCAGGCTCACTATGTACAGTATAATGAAGGTTTTACTCAAATCTATACTCATTCAAGATACCCAGGCTGTTGGAGCAGGGCAGGATATATTCCAAGATGTTTTAGGACACAGGTCTGTTTGGTTATTGACATTTTGCATAGATTTTTGGCGAAATCTGCAGCATTGTATGTGTTCCAAGAATTCAGTGAGAAAAAGGGACAAAGACATCAGAGGCTGTAAATACCTAAAGATGAAGGGATCTGTTTTCTGTCACTTCCTCTATATTGCTTTCCACTGTAATTATGGATACTCTGAGTCTTGGTCTCAGCCTGGGCACATCTCTGCAGTCTGATTGGTGGGATTGAAGAGGTGGGATTACATTATCCTGTCCATGGCCTGAGGAATGTCTTTTTTGTCCTGTTCCATGTTCTTTTGTCTATGGTTTCAGATTCCGTCTGTGAATTCGACACCACAATGGGGGACAGCATACTCTGTGGGTTTGCAGAGAGCGCAAAATCTCGGTAATCCTGGGAATGGTTTGGCACTTCGTCTTATAGATTCTGAAAAGATTGTTTGTCAGATAACTTGGACAAACCCTGTCAGTCGGCATTCATGCTTCTCTGTGAAACTAGAAGGTGTTTTCATATATATTATTCTCACAAATCTCGTCTTTTGTTATGGCAACGGCTGACGAATAAAGAGCTCATTGGTATTTTCTTTTCAATAAACCTTTTTGTAAAAACAGTTTATATGGTGATTTATTCATAATGCGTAGAAAAGTCTATTCATAAAGTGTAGTAGAGTAAAAAAACACATTTGTCCACTTTTAAGGCATTTAAAATTCATGTATTGTTTTTAGTAGCTGGAAACAACAAGCTCAAGTGCTGTTCTTGATCAAGACCAGATAAATCCTCTCAGCCAATCAGCGTGCGGAATTAGAGATAGGAATAAGGGAGCGGATTCATTTGGCTATGTTTGTGTCAAAGAGCCATTTAAAAGAGCGAGGAAGGAAACAAGAAGAAGGAGGAACTAAGTGTTTTTGAGATGAGAACTGGGCATTATATATATGTATGTATATATATATATGGCCATATATGTGTGTAGGACCCTGGATCAGAAGTGAGCCGGGCATCGTTTCCTTTGGCTTTTGTAGATGCTAGGTAAAGTGAGCTACAGGAACACAAAGCTATAGTGCTGTAAAATAAGCAGCACTCTGCTTATTGGATCCTATATTATATTGCCAAAAGTATTTGCTCGCCCTTCCAAAACATCGGAATCAGGAATTCCAGTCACTTCCATGGCCACAGGTGTATAAAATCAAGCACCTAGGCATGCAGGCATTTACAAACATTTCTGAAAGTCGCTCTCAGGAGCTTGGTGAATTCCAGCATGGAACAGTCTGTGATAGGACGCCACCTGTGCAACAAATCCATTCGTAAAATTTCCTCGCTCCTAAATATTCCACAGCTGTATTATAAGACAATGGAGGTGTTTATGAATGACAGCAACTCAGCCACAAAGTGGTAGGCCACGTAGACTGCTGGAGCGGGGTCAGTGGATGCTAATGCGAAGATGTCGCCAACTTTCTGCAGAGTCAGTCACTACAAACCTCCAAACTTCATGTGGCTTTCAGATTAGCTCAATAACAGAGCTTCATGGAATGGTGCAGCCTCCCCACTAAAGGAAGCAATTGGGGATTATGTGCCATGCTCAACTGCCTTTCAGCTATGAATGTTTCTTTCTGATGCCGGAAAGTTCATTCAAAGTTTCCCGAACCTATGAAAGGTTTTTCAAAGTTCAAGCTATACCTTTGTATCCAAACTATCCATGGCTTATCTCCCAGCTGTTCCTTTCAGATCAGGAGTTTTTAATGTATACAGACTTTTCCAGCACAATAACATAAAGTATCTTCTGTGCCTTTGTGTTGGAATATCATTTGCATTGTACTGTACCAATTATTTTTGAAGTTATGAAGGAAAGCTGCTTTTTGTTAGTATTAAAGGACAACTAGCATGTACAGGCATGACCCAAAGATGAGTGTTTTTGTGTTCACCAAACATACAGGTTCCTCTACTGGGGCAAAAGCAACTCATGGGAAATCAACTACCATTCTTTACATTACAATAAAAACAAAAATAATTCCATTTTTGAAATCATGATGATTCTTGTTTGTATTCCAAAATACAGCAAGAGATCCGTTTGGCTGCCGTCCCTGTTTTAATCATGGCATCTTTATCCTCGTGGGACAGGAATCACTTCTGTTCTTTTACCTTGATGACTTCTGAATCCATCTCCCTCAGGCTAACATAGCTGGCAGATACTCTTACACTCTGGTATGAGTCTGGAATATCAATGATGCACTCAGTTTGGTCTTATCCTTATCCTTTTTTTTTATGCATAAGGATTGCAGAGATGTTTCAGGGGGACATGGGGTGAAGTGGTCACACAGCATTCACACGCTGTTTTCTTTTGATGTCTGTAAGGACATCAAGGACATTAAAGGGTGCAGTTTGAGCTCTTTCTGGACCGCTGGGCACATCTTTGGGTAAATACTTGTAGATGTGGTTTGTGAAGGGTCACTTGATTTGTGTTTTGCATTGATGGCCAGATATATGACGGCGTGTTATTTTTATAAAACCTATGGCCCAATGCAAGGTCCATATGGATAGACATGGATAACAAAGTCTGGTGTGGATGAACTTGATCTGCCTGCACAAAGTCCTGATAGAACTTAACCAGATAGAACATCTTTTGGGATAAATTAGAGCAAAGACTGAGGCCCTTTCGTCCAGCATCATTGTGTGACCTCACAAATGCGTTTCTGGAAGAATGGTCAAAAATTCTAATAAACACATTCCTAAACCTTTCGGACAGCCTTCCTAAAAGCGTTGAAGCTGTTCTAGCTGGAAATGGTGGACCGATGTCATATTGAACACTATAGATTAGCTCATTGTAAGTCAAGGCAGGTGATTGAATACCTTTGGAAATATAGTGTAGAACAACGTCTTACTTTTGCATTTTTCTAGTACACGTTCTGCACACGGAGCAAAACTGCTTCAGTGATTTATCAAGATGAATGTAGAACATCTGTTTCCTCTAGCTGACACATCTTCTCTATCTAAATGTAGAAGCTTTGCCAGACTTGATCTGATTCTAACTGAATGTTAGTGTAATATTACATAACACTGTCTCCTCTGTAATGAGCGGTGGGCATCAGGGCAGGAAGAGGATTGTGAGGACCAGAGCTGATGATTCAGAGTGTTGTGGGAGACAGGAAGAGACTCAACACTATTAAAATGCAATTTAAATAATGGCCATGCATGATGTCTGTGGACCTTTTACTTCCTGGATGTAAGTTTGGCATTTGAATTCAATCTACTGTATATATTAAAATTCTACAAAATGGTATGCTGCATTGCTGATCTGTTAATGTTTGTGGCATAATATATTCAGAATATACACGAGTATTGGTTTGGGCCCAGATAAACTGATAGGATGATGCAAACGGCACAGAAAGCAGATTTTAGGCTGGTTTCATTATATGATTTATTTCATTATATGATTATAATATCCAAAGTTCTCTGTCCTTTTTTTCTTGTAGAAAATGACCTGTGACCCTGTCATACTGTCTTTTAATATACTTCACCTAATCTTATCATAGATGGAGCATTGAAAATACAGTTTCTTTAGCCTGATTTTTAAACACACTACCCATTGACTCTCAGAGAAGCTGTAATTCGATGGAATTGACATCATAGGAGAATTTGTCAGATTAATGTCTTGGGTTGCAAAAAGAAAAGTGGAGCCATAATGAAGTCTAATAGAACTCC